>CM032455.1:116850206-116902706 GCA_019049505.1 Pachyrhynchus sulphureomaculatus
AGTTTAAAATTTACCTCTTTTCCCTCCTAAAAAATACCTGAAATATTGTACATAATTGTATTAAAACTAGACAAAAATCTTCCACCTCTTTCACCCCCTTCGTCTATTAAAATTAAAAGTAATGAAAAAATAACTTAGTCTTCATATTCCTACAATCCAAGAACTGTAAAAAGGACATATAACAATATATGTGAAGCAACCCCTCTAATCCCTTACTCCACCCTATTAACCCTTTATATATTTTACTATAAATAATATCCTTAAAATTCGTCAATTTCATCGAACACAAAATTTGAAAATATTTTCAAAATACTATTGGAACTATACACTATTCAACGATCCCATTTCATCCTCTTCTTGAATTAAAATTAAGGGTAAAGAGAAGACCTGATTTTTGAATTCAAGGTCCATACAAAAGACATTCAACGCTCCATATATAAAATAATTCATCTGATCTCCTTCTATGTTTAACTATAAATATTTATGCATATTATTTGTTTATTATCTCAACAAACAGCCAGGAAAAATGACCATGTTACTATTAAAATTATACAAAATTTATCCACCTCCACCTCTTTACCTCCCACCGCCTTTGGCGATGTCGGTCAAACACTATAGGCTTCATCCATTTATTAGGTATTCTATATGCACCAAGTTTTAAATTGATATTTCATTTCGTTCGAAAGTTATCGTGCCAACAGACCGAAAGACAAACAGATCGACGGAAATGAGTGAGAACGAACACAATACTTTCTATTAGTAAGGATTAAAATTTAGTTTTTCCACGAACTGCAAGCCTCATATGAAGAATTCCAGAACTTTACATGGTTTAGAAATAGAACTTAGGAAAATGGAATAAAATTCGGAAGAAAAAAAATTTAAAATCAGGTAAAAATCATTACATATCAAAATAAAGGAGGAAAAAATTTAAATCTAGTTAATGTATCATCGTCTTATATCAATACCTTTGTCATCTACTCGTATGACACAAGTGGCTCAGATTTAAAGTTAAATTAAAACACTTCAAAAATTAAAACTATATTATTTATTTACGTTTTACCTTCCGGTATGAACTGGGATTACACCTTTCCTTCATAACATCCATATTGGTAAGGATATCGCGATTTTTATCCGCGTTATTCAAGTAACGAAACTTTGTATTTCACGGTACCTTTGAGACAACGCATTGGTGCTGCCTTGGTAACATACAAATTTCGTGATCGTAATAAAATATCCTAATTCCTAAAATCCTATATTTTTCATGCAACACTTTTTTTTAACATACCTCATCTTCATAATCCTGACCTAATATTGCCCCAGTCATTGTACCAACAAAAAAGAACGCTAAACACGCTATGAGCCAAACAATTGAGATTTTACCCTAAAAATGAAAAAAATGTATTTTAACCTGTTAAATTTTTGATTTAATACATTAACTGACAAAAGTGTTACCTTTCGTGAATTAAAAATCAAAATTTTGAATTAGTTTCGCATGTGAAAAATCTATGATAAAAGCAGAGTTGAAAGGTCCTAAAAGAAGTTTAGATTTGTGCAAGTTTGCTTTCATGTAAATACCTAAAACCATTAAAAAAACACAAAGCGTGTTTCTGATAATAGTTTCAACTAATTTGTTACTTGTGTTCAAAGAGTCTACATTAGATTTGCTCATTAATGTTACTACTAGGCCCGAAGCCTGGCAGTTTAGTTCCGGTTAGAGAAACTAAAAAAAGGAATCGGGTGAAAATAACTACTAAGGATCTGGTTCCACAAACAATTTCCAACTTAGCACTGTTTAAGTAAAATTGCTGAACTTTTGCCTCTTCGGAGGGGATTTCAAATTATTAAAAAGTTTTGATTTGTCTAATGCTCTCTCTAGTTAGATTTCTTTGCATCTATATATATATATATATATATATATATATATATATATATATATATATATATATATATATATATATATATATATATATATATATATATATATGTATATATACATACATGTATATTTATACGTTTTATCCTTTTTTTTTGGTTCCTTGAACATGTAACAACTATATCCTTTTTTAGTGTTCCGTACGGAACACTTATAAGATCACTTCGGTGTCTGTCTGTCTGTCTGTTTGTCTGCCTGTCTGTCTGTCACACCTGATTTTCTCCGAAACTATTTGACATAGAAAGGTGAAATTTGGTAATAATATAGGAATTGATGGCCTCATCAGAGCCATGTAGCTTTGAGAATTAAATTTTGACTTAAGGGTTAGTTTTGGGGAGTGAAGTCGGAAGTGAAAAAAAATTTTTTTTACTAGGTCATCGAGTGTGGTGTCAAATGAAAGTTTGTGAAAACACGAGTAAAAATATATATATATATATATATATATATATATATATATATATATATATATATATATATATATTATAATATTATACTTGCGCGCACTTTTCTTTGTATTATTTTTAAAAATTCGCGAAAAATCGCTGGCCCGGGCCTTATCTCGAAAAGTACTTATCAAAAAATTTCGAAAAAAAATTCTGGAATATTCTCCACGGGATGTAGATTGAACGAAAATTATCACGAGTGCATTACCTTTAATAATTTATATGGTATATATAAAAAAACAAAAATTTCAAGGTCATCAGATTTCAGTAAAGATTGGAAACAAACTTTGTTGAAGACTCATTCGGGGTGTGTTTTGTGAAGTCACTGATCATTTTATACTACCCTAACATAAATTTTGACTTAAGGGGTTCGTTTTGAGGGGTGAAATCGGAAGTGAAAAAAAAATTTTTTTTTTTTGCTAGGTCATTGAGTGTGGTGTCAAATGAAAGCTTATGAAAACACGAGTAAAAATATATATAATGTAATACTTGCGCACACTTTTCTTCGTATTACTTTTAAAAAATCGCTGTCCCCTACCTTATCTCGAAAAGTACTGATCAAAAAATTTTGAAAAAATTCTGGAATATTCTCCACGGGGTATAGATTGAACGAAAATTATCACGAGTGCATTACCTTTAATAATTTATTTGGTATATAAAAAAAAACAAAATATCAAGGTCACCAGTTTTCAGTGAAGAAGTTGAAAACTCATTTGGGTTGTGTTTTGTGAAGTCACTGACCATTTTATACCACCCTAACAAAAATTTTTATTTTAAAAAAATCAACGTACGGAACACTAATTGTGCAAGTTCAACTTGCACTTGACCGTTTTTTTTTTCAATTTTCTCTGGTTTAATGTTCGCTAATTAAAAGACTTGTATGTCATAGTATACATTTTTGTCAAGACTTTTCAACCGTGCACTCCGATCTTCATCAGTTGTTTACTCTACAATCAACACAGTTGTTTGCTTTTTTTTCCCTTTTTTAGTTATGTTATATTGTCTATATTTACATTGTGTCTATCTCACATACTAATATTGATTTTCGGCTTACCTTTCATTTATTCCAAAAAAACCGGACACATACAAATTAAAATAAATTAAACTATATATATATCACATGAATCATTTTGCAAAGACATTTATAATTGCAACTGGTATTAGCACTAACGTGATACAAATTCTTTATATATGTCATGCTTCGTTCTTTCCCTTTCCTTAATTTTTTTCCCCCTTTTTTTAAATTATTATCATTTTTATTTGGTTTAGATACGGACCATCAATGTACTTTTGGTAGTATAGCTCTAAGTTGATTTTATATGTTATTTTATGTGTAGCATTATGTATTTTTGTTTTGAATTAATGTTATGAGATAATACTATAATACATTTTGCTCAAATATCTTTTTTTATCATTTATGACATTTTTATTATTTTTAATATAAACTATTTCTAGAAATTCACGTTTATGTTGGTTCGGTTTAGTTTTTAATATTTTTACATTATGAAAATCAAAAGAGTGGTTTTTTTTATATTTTCGTGATTGCTCAACGATCTTTTAGTTTTCTTGTCAAATTATGACCATATAATCTATTAAAAAGGTATTGAGAGGTCTGAGCAATGTATACGCTCATGTGATCTTTTATTTTTGTGTGTTTTAGTTTTTAATATGGTGAAGCCTTGTTTTAGTATGTTAAAGCTTTTATGACATATCTTTATATTTTGTTTTTAGAACATAGTTTGGAGGTTCCGACAGACCATTTATATATGGTAGAACTAGTTTTCCTTCTTATTTTGGTTATCCTGTTGTGTTTGTGTGGTATTTTTTAATTTTTCAATTAATTATTTGAACGTTTTATTAACTAATTTCAAAGGGTAACTTTTTTTAATCAAAGCTTTTTGGATTGCTTTTTGTTTGTTATTTACGTCACTTAATTTTATGGCTCTATCGGCTAATCCTATTATTACTGATTTTTTTTAGGTCACTGGACATTGAGAGTAGTAATTAAGGTATTTTCCTGACCACGTTTCTTTGGTATACCATTCTGTCTTGATTTTATTATTTATGTGATGTAGGGTCATATCTAGAAAATTTATTTATTTATTTATTTTGATTCTATGGTAAATTATAACTTTGGATAAAATGTGTTATATGTAAAGAAGAATAGAATGGTATATTTTAATTTTGGAATGATCGTATTTTGTAATTCCTCGAGTACCATTTGTTCTGGAATACTAGATATTGCAGATCCTATGGCACGACCTACAATTTGTTTGTATATTTTACTGTTATACAAAAAAATACATGGATTTGAGGCATCTTTCAGTATCTGTATCAGTATTCTTCAATAGGGATATCCACAACCTTTTTAATCTCATTTCATCTTTTGTTTATAATACTTAGTACTAAATCGGTTGGTGTATTTATGTAGAGTGAGACAACATCCAACAAAATAAGTATGCACTTATTTGGGATAGTGATGTTTTAAGTTTTTCCATGAATCTTTAATAAATGAGGGACTTTTTATTTACTACAATTGTTAGAATCTCTATTTAGAATCTAGATAAGTATTCAAATGGTGATTGTGTGTCAGTTGGTCTCAACGGGATATTTATTTTGCGTACTTTTGTTAGGCCTTGTATTTTAGGAGGTTGGCAGTTGTGTATACATAATTATCTAGTTCTTGTTTATGCTATATATCCCTTGGCGTCCTATTTCTTAATAATTTCGTTATTTTGTCCTTGTAAAATTTTTGTTTGGCCATCAATTGGTTTGTATGTAGTTTTATCGTTTAATAATTTTTTTGTTTCATTTTCATAGTCATTTTTGGTCATTACTACAGTTTTATTTGATTTATCTAGTCTCAATATTATTAATACGCTCTTTTTCTGTTTTTTTTTTGTATTTTTAGTTAAGTTGCTTATTTAGATTTTTTTGGATTTTGTTTCTTGTATGTGTTTCATTTTTGTTTTTGTGATTTGTAAGAATATTGCATAGATTTATTCTGATTTTATCTTTTACTTGTGTCGGGTATTTGTTTATGGATAGTTCAGCAGTTGATAGTGTGTCTGGAATGGGAAATGAACTGAATTTCTAAAAATTCTTTATCAGCTTCACTTACATAATTTAGTGTTTTAACATCTTCTACATACTCTTTTAAACTTACAATTTCTTTAAAGAAACCATTTTTGTCCAATTCCTTCACAGATTTTAGGTTTTTTTTAGAGATTGATAATAATGAATCAAATCATTATAAATATGAATATGTTTTGGGCTGCTATGCATAGCATAAAAAACCGGTCAAGTGCAAGTTGAACTTGCGCAATTAGTGTTCCGTACGTTGATTGCTTTTAAAATAAAAAAAAAATTGTTACAGAGGTATAAAATGATCAGTGACTTCACAAAATACACCCCAAATGAGTTTTCAACAAAGTTTGTTTCCAATCTTTACTGAAATCTGATGACCTTGAAATTTTTGTTTTTTTTTATATACCATATAAATTATTAAAGGTAATGCACTCGTGATAATTTTCGTTCAATCTACACCCCGTGGAGAATATTCCAGAATTTTGTTGAAATTTTTTGATAAGTACTTTTCGAGATAAGGCCCGGGACAGCGATTTTTCGCGATTCTTTAAAAATAATACAAAGAAAACTGCACGCAAGTATAATATTATATATATATTTTTTACTCGTGTTTTTACGAGCTTTCATTTGACACCACACTCGATGACCTAGTAAAAAAAATTTTTTTTCACTTCCGACTTCACCCCCCAAAACTAACCCCTTAAGTCAAAATTTAATTCTCAAAACTACATCGCTCTGATGAGGCCATCAATTCCTATATTATTACCAAATTTCACCTTTCTATGTCAAATAGACAGACAGACAGACAGACAGACACCGAAGTGATCTTATAAGTGTTCCGTACACTAAAAATACATATATATATATATATATATATATATATATATATATATATATATATATATATATATATATATATATATATATATACGAGTACATATACATACACGAGTTAAGAGTTTAACAGGAAAAAGCTTAATTTGACAAGTATTACATGTGACAGGGTTTACTATACTAGTAACATATACTTACATATTTATATAAGAACATAAAAACTATCGTTATTACTGCAGTTGTTAAAACTACAATTGGCAAAAATCCTTTTACAAGCATGCGATTATCGAAATATATCCTAAAAAAGTTATAAATTAACTAGCTTGATTTAGCACAAACAGTTAAAACAACTCAAGATATTTTTTGGAATACTAATGACCAAAATTTTACGAATTTGAGTCACCACTTAGTAATCCATCCGCCCAATAACCCAATAGTTTCGCTAAATTTTCTTGTATGGATAGATACTCTCTGTAACTGTATGACTTCATTAGAATTCCAACATTTTTTTTATAGCAGTTCCATTATAAATAAACTCTATTTACAATAGATCTTTCAATAACTCTATAAGATTTGAGGTGTGGTTCTCAGATAGGATATAAGAGAGTAACATGGATCAATATGTAATAACTTGTTAGTGACCCTTTCAACCACGCTCTATACATAGAAGTCTAAAGGATGTAAATCTGGGCTGTTGGTAGGCCAAAATATTTGCCTCCTCCTCCTCTTTGCATTCGGATCAAAACATGTCGACGTTGTCCGACAAACAATTTTTTTACTGCCAGTGTTGCAAAACCGCGCAATCGCGACCTCTCGAAGTCGTATAGAACGGCGGGAAATTCAAATTCAGATTTTAATAATCAAGTAAAAAATCGGCAATAAAGAAATGATGAAATGAATTAAGTGAAGATTTTGTTTTAGCCTGGCAAAATGGTAATAGAAACGTGACATTTGCCGTATCGCTGTGGTTTAGCTGGAAGTTTCACAAAAAATTTTATCTTTTAAAGTAATTAGTACACCCAACAGTTATTAATTACACTTCAAGTTTTATATTTCAATATTCTAATTATCGAAAGATCGCTCTAAAATTTTTTTTGTTGTAGAATTACATCACACACTAAAAATTTTAACCCATTTGACCCGGAATACTTTATTATTAAAAAAAATTACTGTACAATTACAACAGTGTAATTGGTCTAAGATAACTCATAGGAGAATATAATGCACTAAAAGTTCATCTTTTCATGCTACATAAACTTCACTTCTTCTAAAAACTTTGACCTGTTAATTTTTTATTTGGCGAGTATCTCCGTAGTTAATTTGAATTAATTTTGTTCTTAATGATACTAGTTATTCCGTAAACCATGGTGTAATCACGCCTAATTTATTAAAAAATGATAAAAAATGCCGACAGCCACACGAAAACGGGTACAACAGCTGATTTATGTTACAGACAACCATTACATAGATAGGCAACTTTTTCTGCGTCAACACTTGCGTTTTGTTGCTTGTAACTATTTAAATGTTGAATCCAAAAGTTTTCGTCTCCTCAAAAAATGCATAGAACACGAAATCTTTGGATCCAAAAATATTTCTTTTAAAATAAAAAAAAAAACAAAAAAAGTTTTTTATGACATTTATTTTTTACAAACTTACGAAATACTTTGAAATCTTTTTAAAATGTTAAAAGTATGCTACTTAGTATCTGATTTACTAAAAAGATCTAACAGTAAATCAATTAAAGTTATGAAGCTGTGCAACAAAAAAACAGAAAAGTGTGATTTTATTATGACTTACTGATTTAAATGAAGTATAGTGTTAAAATTCTAAAAACTGTTCGTAGGTCCTAATATTAAATTTTCTAATAACAACATTTATTTGGTGAAATTTACATGTAAAATATTACACCATCAAATATAAAAATTAATTAGGTATCTAAAAGTTTTAGATTGTATGAAAACTAAACATTATTATCTTCCAACATCATATCCGATGTGTAATGGTTATGAGGCGTGGATGACTCTGAGCACAATAAGACGCCATCCTTGCCAGTTATTAGTTTCTCGGGATGTAGATTGCAATCTGATGTTAGTCAGCTTACAGACTGCATCGGTTCATCAAGATGGTGAACGTCCGCGTCTATTCTTTCCAGATGATTTTCCTTGAACTATCAATTTTTTAAAAAATCATTGCTTTGATTAATATGACCAAAAAATTTTAATATTTATATGGTCGTATCTCAGAGAGGAGAGCTGTTGCTGTGATTGCATTTCATCTAAGTTGGACTTATTTGTTCTTTTCGTAGTCCAAGGTGTTTAAGCATAAGGCACCAACGCCACATCTCAAAAGCATCTTTACGGTGTCGGTCAGCAGTACAAATTACTCAAGTCTCTGAATCATAAGAGAAGACAGAAAAAAAACCAATGTTCTAACAAGTTGAATCGTTGTGGTTCTTGTTAGGTTTCTAACTCCTCAAAATTTGACGAGTTGCGTCATAGCTGATCGTCCCAATTGAATATGTCCGCGAATTTCCACTTTACAAGTGCCGGAGTATGTATATTGTTCTACCACCTCGTGTTTACCAATTCTAGCAGGTTTCCGTCGTTTTTCGTTTTCTCGATAAATCACCATAATTTTGGCTGTCTGAGAGTTGCTTCTAAACCCAAAGTCTAGACTAGTGCTTTCTAGCAAATATAAAAGTGTTAGAAGTTCTTCCTCAGTGCTAGCAAAGAGTATGGTATCATCAGCAAAACTAAGACTACAGAACATTCTTCTGCCGATTCCAATTCTCCCTTGCCAGTTTTCTAAAACTAATTTCACCACATATTCACTGTATATGTTGTGTAGTAGGGGTGGGGGCATCCTCAATCTTAATAATAAAAGTACTATCCTCATATAATCGTCTGATGAGGGTGATAAGGTGGATCCTCATCTCTCGAAGAACCTATAATATACAAAAAATACTGTTGGCTGTTGTTCTCCTTAGCACCACTGCCTCAAATTTTTTAACCACCTAAAATCTTTCCTTCTATAATCAGATACAAGATATATTTGTCTAGATGTCTCATCATGTGGCCAAAATATTCTAATTTACATCATTTCATGGTCGTGACCACCTCCAAGTCATTGTCCATGCGAGTGAGAACGCTGTTGTTACTAATTCTGTCCATCCAACTGATTTTCATCAGTCATCGATACACCCACATCTTGAATGCCTTCAGACGTTTAAGCATTGCTTTAGTCAGCGTCTACTCTTCCATGCTGTACAAGCGAACCGAAAAGACATACCAGCGTACCATTTTCATCTCTAGTTTCAATGATAGGACGTGACTAGTTAAGATTTTTTTGTTTTTTGTTATATTTCGTTTTAAAGCCTAAAACAGTAAAAAATTTGTTTTAAATATCTTGTAATAAATGTGTAAGAATTCAATAACAACGACAAATTACCAAAAAAGTGATTAAAAAAAATGTTAACTGAACATAATAAATTAAAATATTCAATGTCGACAAGAAACCTCTTTACTTTGCCCTTAAAAGAATCTTGGTTTTAATTTTTCTAAGATGTTCTAGGCTTTTATACATCTAATTAAAGGTCGCTTACATAAGGGCAAGTGGTTCAGTTAAGTTATTTCCAAGCAAGTGCTAATATGATCAGAGATATCTGTTTTTAAGAGAAGATAACGTCATAATGCTCAATATTCCACCTCGGGATTTTTTGTACTTCATATATTAAACGTCTCAAACTACTCCCTTTTTGACACACGACGACTTTTTTTTTGGCGTTTCTTGTCCAGAAATAGTACTAGAACAAAATACTGTATGAAATTATGCTTTGGACACTTGCAAAATAAAATAATCTTATTGTTGCTAAACGATTTTGATCTCTCAAATGCCTCATAACATAGGTAACAAAGATTATTTTCTACAAAACAAAATCCAGCTTATCAGGAGACTGCAGATCATTGCTCACTAGAAACCCTAAAAACCAAATGTTTAAATTTGATTTTTAATTTCTCTGTTATTTACCTTCTTAATTTGGAGATAACTACTGTGAGTGGAAGCCCTGAAAAAAATAAATTTTGTATGAATATTTGTAGACAAAAGAAAAGTTTAGAAAAAAATATATATAGCATACTTTTAAAATAGTCTATAAAGTTTTGGAAATATAAGATGTGTAAATTCCATGAGATATTGACAACAGTAAATATATTGTGCAGTAAACCACATCTGTGTGTGTTTTACTTCACAAAAAATAAGAAATATTAAGAGAAACACTTTTATACGTTTTATTTAAATTTTTATAGCTTAAAGATTAGAGATTAATGGTAAATAAAAAAAAATTATGAATTTATTTTTATTTAAACTTACCTTGTTTTTTCACCTTAACACTAAGAAACCTTAGTTTTGTTACAAGAAAATCGTTCACAATTTCGGTATTAATCTTGGAAATGTTATTAGAAGAACTTTTTTGAAATTCGTTTCTTGTTTTGCCCAAATAGATAAGGTTAACTTAAACATCAACATCAGCTGTTAAATGGTAATGACCCAGAATATAAATGCACTTGCTGTCGCGTGTTATCGAAGAATTTTTTTTGAAATAATAAATAAGAAATCTTCTTAATTATGGTTAAATATAATTTTACTAGATGTGCAGTGTTTTACCTATTATTATATAATTGACTTGTTATGAGATCAATTGTACCTAAAATTTGAAAATCTATAATTGTTGAAGAAAATCGCATGGTAGGTAACACAACAATGCGCCTGAGCCTAAGCTATTTCGTACAACAGTAGCCTCTCAGGTGCAGGTTTGGCCCCTTTTTTTTGAATTTTTTCAAAAATATTCGAATTTGAAAAAAGGTGTTACATGTGCTTCTACATAACCCCACGAACCACCTGTTTTAATATATTAAATGATTTCCGTAACACCCCATATATATATATATATATATATATATATATATATATATATATATATATATATATATATATATATATATATACATATATGTATATATATATATATATATATATATATTCGTCATTCCACTTTAACTGGGACACTGCGCTCTTTAAAATTAAATGCAATGAAAAATAATGTTAAAGGTCCCAAAATGTCTCTATGCTCATGAGCTTTCGAAATGGCCTTTTTCGATATTCAATATGGCGTCCACGAAATGGCTACTGGAATCAGAAAATTCAAGAAATATGGTGAAAAAAAAAAACGAAAAGTGTGAGAAAAAAATGTAGAATTATTGTCAGAAATACTAATTTATATATATAGTATTTTAGTCGTTAAAAAAAATCAATACTGCGGCTAAAATTAAAAAAAAAAATATAATAAAAAATTGAAAAAACTAACTCCTACAGCATGGTACTCAAAATTTTAATAATCGTGTAACTTATTTATGTTTAAAACGAAAAGAACTAAATTAAACATGATTTCGAGACATGATATTTAAAAATGGCCATTTCGATATGGGGGTCAGAAAAAATTTTCCAGGCGAAACTGATATTAATCAG
This sequence comes from Pachyrhynchus sulphureomaculatus, assembly GCA_019049505.1. NCBI lineage: Eukaryota > Metazoa > Arthropoda > Insecta > Coleoptera > Curculionidae > Pachyrhynchus > Pachyrhynchus sulphureomaculatus. The sequence goes on from CM032455.1 coordinate 116,862,027, forward strand.
TGACAACACTTTTTTTTTTTAAAGCGGACAATAATTTAAGTGATACAAAAATAACACAATTAAGTAATAAATAAAATATAAGATAATGTCGAAAAATTGACAGTAAAATATATAAAATTAAAAAAAAAATTATTCGTTGAAGAATAATTAACTTTTTCTAGAATACTAATAAAAGAGCGTGATTTAATTCCAATTAAAAAAGGTTAAGACGAATACTAAGAGTTGCTACAAGAATGAAGCTCAAATGACCCTGAAATAAATCAAAGAAAATTAGATCAAAAACTTCAAGATTTCACGTAACTATATAAAGTGAGGCCGTAATCCGAAAAAGTTTAACTATTACACCAAGAACTTGAAAACGAAAGCGACAGCTTGTCTTGTGCTATGCACAATCAACGAACATGGAACATGTTTTAAAGTTCTTGGTGTAATAGTCAAAGCTTTGGGATACATTTTTTCGGTTTACAACCTCTCTTTATAGGGTTACATTTAGTCTTTTTGATCTAATTTTCTTTGATACATTTCAAGGTCATTTCAGCGTCATTTGGGTAGCAACTCTTATTATTCGTCTTAATTTTTTTTAATGGAAATTAAAGTAAGATGTTATATTAGTATTCTAAAAAAAGTTTATCATTCCTCGCCAAATTAATTTTTTATTTCATATATTTTCCCGCCAATTTCTCGACACCATCTTGTATTGTATTTATTACTTAATTGTGTTAAATTTGTATCACTTAAATTATTGTCAGTTTTAGAATAATTTTTTTTTTTTTGGGGTTGATTAATATCAATTTCGTCAGAAAAAATCTTTTTTAGCCGCAATATTGGAAATGCCATTTTTAAATATCATGCCTCGAAATTATGTTTTGTTTAGTTCTTTTTGTTGTAAACATAAATAAGTTACACGATTGTTAAAATTTTTGAATTTTGAGCGTCATATTGTAGCAGACATTTTTTTTTTCAATTTTTTAATATTTTTTTACATTTTAGCTGCCATATTGATTTCTTTTAATTAACCTTTAACGACTAAAATATTATATGTGTATATATATATATATATATATATATATATATATATATATATATAAATACATATATATATATATATATATATATATATATATATATATATATATATATATATATATATATGTATTTATATATATATATATATATATATATATATATATATATATATATGTATATATATATCGCTATAAGCCTAATTCTATCCAATGCTGGATGTAGGCCTTCCCCATGAATTTCCATCTCAATCTATTTGCAGCTGTTGTCATCAATCCAAAGCCCGCAATCCTATGTATATCATCCCGACATCTTGTATTGGGACGTCCTACGATCCCTTTCTGTTTTCGTGGTCTCCATTCTAATATTCGCTTGGTCCAACGATTATCGGTCATGCGTGCTACTTGTCCAGCCCATTTCTACTTTCTTTCTGCTACGTGCTCTCTAATATCCTTCAGTTTCGTTTGTTCATGTATCCATTTATTTATTTTTCTATCTCTTAGTTTTATCCTCATTATCTGTCTTTTGTGTGCTCTCTGAGTCCGAGCTAGTTTTTGTATATCGGCTTTATTCGATGTCCAAGTTTCAGCGCCAGATGTAAATACGGGTAGTATGCACTGATCGTAAACTTTGGCATTTAACTTATTTTGGATGGCTTTATCTTTGAATATATAACTTAATATCCCGAATGCGCACCATCCAAGCCGGATTCTTCTAAAAATTCATCCGAGACACTGTTTCTCATCGTAGTAATTTTTTTTTCCCCAAATACACATAATCCTTAGCAATCTCGAAAGCTGTTCCTTCTAAATTTACCACTATGTTGTTATTAGTGTTGGTTAATATTTTTGTCTTACTTTTATTCGTCGTATATCAATTGTCTTTCTTCTCTTTTCTATATATATATATATATATATATATATATATATATATATATATATATATATATATATATATATATATATGTTTTGGTAATATCAGTGCAAGCTGCAAAAATTATATTATATCGTCGTCGTTGTATATTTCATAGACACTGACCACGTCTTTCAGGTACGATATAGTATAATCGTTAGTTGGTTAAGGATGTTTAAGAGGTAAACGGTAATCATCGTTCTCTAGTGCAGTTTTTGCTGTGGGATTTGTTCTTTTTGATGAAGGCTTTGTCATTGAGGAGAGGTGAAAGTTTTCATATACTAAAGAAATCAGAGTCAATTGGCAGGGATTATCAAGGAGAGTGAGTTTCTTATTTAATTGATGATTATATATGCATCATGCCGTCAGTGTCCCACCTGCATTTAATTTTGTGGAATCCCAAGTTTAAAACTTTACGTTACTTCTTTCCGCTGGAACGTCGTGAAACCTCTACCTGTGGAAGGATGTCTTTGGATTAATACAGTACCCTATACTGAAGAAGACAGTTTCGGTACGCCCTGGCTATTCCTTCAGTGATCGGCGGGAGTGACAGCGAGAGACTAAGGAAAACGCAAGGGACACAACCTTGGATAACTTCTGGGTAACATTGACTATTGATTTAATATTAAAAGCAAACAAAAATCAAAATATGAGCAATTTCCTAATTTCTTATAATGTATCCCATTTCTAGAAATTTCCAAACTTGTCAATAAGTTGTAACTGTGTTACCCTTCGTAAATAGAAGGGGTACGATCTTTACTCGCGAATAAAACTTAGCAGGATACACAATATTCACACAAATTCTATAGATAAATATACATTCCAAATTGGATAAATTTTGTCCACCATTCGTTATTTTAAGCAGGTGCGGGTTCAGATGCCAGAAAATTTAAGGTAAATAAATATTCATAACTGCTACAAACATTCACATTTACTGTACTCCTATTGTGCCAATTGAAATGTTGGTTTAAAGTCCACAGTAATAAATTACTTCACTTTCTTGACCAATCAAAGTGCATAATATAAGCCAGTCGTAAAACGGTCAATTTTATTAAAAATGTTCTTTACATAAAAAAATCAATTAAAGTAACCAAAATTTAATTTTTATTTCATATCGTAGTTCAAATTACATTCTAACCAAGTTTTTAAATTTCCTAAATATTATACTTATTAAAAAAATTATAGATTAGGGCATTTAAAAGTGTTCAGGTTCTATATAACAGATGGTACCATATGAAAACGAGGCGCAGTTATTAACTTGGGCGAAATAAAATTTTACCTTATATCTAGAGGTTTCTACGTGCTACATAGATATATATATATATATATATATATATATATATATATATATATATATATATATATATATATATACATATATATATATATATATATATATATATATATATATATATATATATATACATATATATATATATATATATATATATATATATATATATATATATATATATATATATATATGTATATATATATATATATATATATATATATATATATATATATATATATATGCATATATATATATATATATATATATATATATATATATATATATATATATATACATATATATATATATATATATATATATATATATATATATATATATATATATATATATATATATATATACATATATATATTGGGTTGTCGAAAAATTATTGAACCTTTCTTAGTTAAATTGAAAAAAATATTTTTTATATTTTGAAACAACTTTATTAAACCAAATATATGCTATTTCGTTCGATGACCTTTTGCCACTTTTCTGGCAACTGCATACTCTCAGAACTTCTGTGGTTTCTGGGCAAAAAATTGTGACAAATGGTTTTCACAAGATTGTTCTGAAACTAACTTAACACTATTCAGAAGGTTCTGCAAAGACTGATACAAATAGTAGTTTGACGGTGCAGGATTCAGGCTATACTGTGGATATATTAAAACTTCCCAACCCAGCTCTCTCGATTTTTGGCGAGTCATTAAAGATGTGTGTAATCTGGCGTTTTCATAGTGAAATGCGTCACTACTCTTGTTGAGTAGTTCCGGCAGATTTTTTTAGTCGCTTGCTTCAATCTGTCTAATTGCTTACAGCAGAGTATAGAAACAATTATCTCGCCAGGATGCAGCACCTCGTGATTCCCTTCCAATCCCATCAAAACACAGCGTCACCATTGTCGCCAACGATCATTTTCACACATTATTGTCGTATGTATTCCACCTTCCATCGCCCATGAGTAACCGCCTCGGGAATGGCTTGATTTCGTTACGTTTTTGTAGTGATTCACATATAAAAATGTAGCTACTGTTCTGCAAATGCTGTAATACTGCTTAGTGATGGATGTTTTATGCCGGTCTTATTCAACTTTTGCCAAAATTCTGTCAACTTTTCCTATCATTGATCGACCAGTGTGAGGAGCACCTTTGACATAGAAATTTCCAAAATGAAGGTGACTGCACCATTTTTTTGCTATTGCTTTTCATTTTAACCATAAGCAGCAACAATTTCTTAGTAGGCTTGCGCAGCATTAGCGCCCTATTGATAGAAAGTTGTAACCTGCATAAATTTCCCTCATCTTCAAGGCGCTCCAAATTAGGTCAAAATAAACGAATTTCAACAGTATGACCCGATGCGACTTATATTACCTGAGATATGTGACACTAAAGCTATCTAACGAAAAAAAGACTCAATACTTTTTCGACCACTATTTATATAGTTGATATAAAAATATTAAAAATACTTACAATTTAATTTTTCTTTCATTTGATATAATAAATCTTAATTTTTCTTTTGTGGACATAGATGTACTCGATGAAGATGGTCGCTTAATATTCTCAGAGTGATTAAATTTCATTTTCATTATTTCGTTGTTTAGAGTAGAGATACGATTGTGTCCAGTTATGGAAAGTATTATTACATTAGAAGAATACCAATACAGAAGCAGCAAACATACAATCATTACCACCTGAATATATGTAACACATGCTAGACTGACGCTGTATTTTGAAATTATGTAATATAAAAAGGAATTTGGAATTTCCCATACAATTAATAAACTTTGAGTTAACACGAATAACGACTGTAGAATTATAAATAGAGCCAGTTTGAAAATATTTTTGGAGATTATCTTTCCAGCAACAATATCAGGTGTTATTTCTTGAATTTTTTTTTTTAACCGTTCAAAATTTGTTTTTGTCTTCATGAATTTGATACTTATTAGGGCAAACTAAAAATTAAGACATGATGCTTAAGGTGAAAAGCTAACACTTACTGACAAACTGTTTTTACATATTAAGACATTAAGTCAAGTAAGCACAAATTATTGTACAGACTCATTTCCAGTTATTCCAGTCTTCGGTCTTTAACTCTATTTATTCATGTAGTAAATTGCTAAGATTTAATTGCATTACTACGTAGTGCATTATTTTGCTACATGTAATTGTGTTACACAAGTGCAGTTATAAAATTGCAAAGGTAACATTCGTTATTCCGACAGATTTGTACATCATTGCAGCAACTAGTTACTATAAATAAAAGTATTACGTTGGATGAAGGTCCGAAGGCATTTACGATTTTACCTCTGCACCTGTGACACAGCCGAGGGAGGATATGTCCTTCTCTACCTTTATGGATTTACAAATTATCGTTCTCTTAGGAGCTGGGCTTTTTTAATTGTAGGGTTTGTAAAGTTTCACTGAGTGAAACGGTTCTTTTTTATGGAAGATTTCCACCCCGGTTAGCGATTTTAAATTGGTTCTTTTCTTGAAAAATTGTTGGCTTTTCGGTTATCAATTTTTAAATTGAGTGTACGATTTTCAAGTTCCCTAGTATGAAACGGTTTTTTTTCTGAAAAATTTTTTGCCTTTATAAATTAATTTGTCGATTAGCACAGTCCTCTATAAGCAACTTAACCTTTAGTGTTATCTTTTTTCCTTAAAGATACCCTCTTTGTATATATTTCTCCATCTTCTGAGCTAACCTACGCAACTGCGCTATACATCCACAAATTAAATCTTTAACTAGTATGCAATATATTAAATTTGAATTTACTACGAGGGCCACCTTTTAAGTTTTTGCAAACAACCACTAGACGGCACTATTGAGATGTGACGTTACTATTGTTGTCAAATTTAATATTTGTTATTGTTAAAACAGTAGCAGCTCAGAAATTGGTCGAGTAGTTTGTTTACAGTGAGTGTTAAAAAAAGTTTTGTGAACGAATGGAAAATACACGTTGGCTGATTCTTTACGATTTCAGTAGAGGCTTGGGCCTTTATAACAATGCCTCGAATCGCTAGGTTCAATTTTTGGTAACGAATCACTATCATAAAAGACTGTGTACAATTGGTTTGCAGAATCTCCTCATGGTCGTGCTTCAGTCAGCGATGAATTTCGTGATGGTCGACCAAAAAATGTTGTTGTTCCAAACATCGTCGATGCTGTGAGCAACATGATTGAAGAGAATAGGCATGTGATTTACCGTGATATAGAGGCATCCTTAGGCATATCGAATAATACAGTATATTCTATTTTGAATTAACGTTTAGTTATGAAAAATCTGTTCCCGATAGATTCCGTATAATTTGACCTAAACTCAAAAACAGGCTCGTATCACTTGGTGTAAGGAAATGCTCAAAAATTCGATCGAGGACAAGCAAAATCCGAATTCCACATCATAAGAGGAGATGAAACTTAGATACATTCTTACAAGCGGGAACAATCAACTGTTTGGGTGTTCCAAGATGAACCGAATTTCTTTGGTTAAACTGGACATTGTAACCTTAGAGGATCGAAGAACAGTTAAATGCTGAATTGTATACAACAATTTGCCAAAACTCATCGATAAAATCAGGAAAAACAACCGAAAACGTCACATCGTTCTTCAACATGACAATGCCAGCTCCCATACAGTAGGTCAAATAATTGATTACTTGACGGAAAAAAAAAAACATCGAATTAATTGAATTTGAAAAAATTGATGCGTGGGCAGCGATTTTCATCACCTCAGGAAGCTGTTGAATCCTTCCAAAACCATGTTTTTGAGGTACCATCTGCAAGGGGAAAAAATGTTTCGAGTATTGGTTCGAATGCATGCAAAAGTGTATAAATCTTAAAGGCGAATATTTCGAAAAAACAATAAAACGATTTGTTCCAAGATTTTTTTTTTCTCTCATTGTGTTTGTAAAAACTTAAAAAAAAAGGAATCGTATAAAAATTTATTCCTTTTTAAGTGTGTTTTTGATGCTCAGAGGTAAAAAACCGGAAAAGTGAGCATACGACTATTTATATGTAACATGTAGAGTTCTATTAAAATTCCAAGAGCCTTAAACTGATAAGTAAAGATACTTTCTTGCATATTTCTTTAGAATAGTAGTAACCTAAAAACCGAAGCTGTATGCCATCCCTAGTTTCAGACACTCACAAATTTGTAACCTTTTTAATTATAAATTTGCTATAACATACGAGTACAAAACTATTAATTAATAACTAGAACTTTTGCACATTTAATTAAAAAAAATAATACTTACCAAAGTAATATACATATTACATTGATACATTTCTTATTGTTAAAAGTATCAGTAAATGGGGTATTTAGTCTTTCATATTTGTAATATTGTGTTTATGTCATGAAAATGACAGCAAATAAAAAAATGGATTGGTTGTCAAATTACCTTCGCTGTTCTAAGTATTAAAACTTCGTTACGCGGACTTTTCAAAAAGGGTTTGTTTTGGAATAGGCTTAAAATTGTCTAATTGTGAAATACTTATGAGAAAATATCGGGGGGAAGCCGTTTTTGCACTTTTTTTTTGTAAATAAAAATTAACCTAGATCACTGACAACTGTTGATAACTACTGTCAGTTGTTTTCGGAAGAATAGGCTTCGTTCACAATAATGGGTGAAATGTAGAGATCAGCCTAATCCTTTAAGAAAATTATTAAATTTTTTTTCAGTTATAATATATTCTTATCACAAGATTGTTTATTGTCATTTTTTTTGGTAAAATTTCGGTACGCGGGCTTTTCGAAAAAAGGAAGATTTTTTTTAAATAGGCTTAAAATGACCTAAATTTGAAAAATGTATGAGAAAAAATCAGGAGATAACCGTTTTTATGAAACTGAACTAACTGAAACTAACCTGAATTAAATAATTAGCAATTATGAAATACATTAAATAATAATAAAAAAAATGTCCTACCTTAATGTGAAAAAAATGATATACGTGCTATATTGTGTGCTATGACTGGAAACCAAAGTTAGCTCAGGTTAGCAAAAACAGCCTTACTTCGATTTTTTCTCGTCAATGTTTCAAAACGAAACCATTTTAAGCCTATTCCTAAAATAACCGGTCAAGTGCAAGTTGAACTTGCGCAATTAGTGTTCCGTACGTTGATTGCTTCTGAAATAAAAATTTTTGTTACGGAAGTATAAAATGATCAGTGACTTCACAAAACACACCCCAAATGAGTTTTCAACAAAGTTTGTTTCCGATCTTTACTGAAAACTGATGACCTTGAAATTTTTGTTTTTTTATATACCAGATAAATTATTGATGGTAATGCACTCGTGATAATTTTTGTTCAATCTACACCCCGTGGAGAATTTTCGGATAAGTACTTTTCGAGATAAAGGGGGGAGACAGCGATTTTTCGTGATTTTTTTAAAATAATACAAAGAAAAATGTAAGACATTATATATATTTTTGAACGCGTGTGTTTACAAGGTTTCATTTGATATCCCACTCGATGACATAGTAAAAAAACGTTTTTCACTTCCGATTTTATCCCTCAAAACTAACCCCTTAAGTCAAAATTTAACTTTCAAAACTACGCAGTTCCGATGATTCTTACATTAGTACCAAAATTCCACTATCTATGTCAAATAATTGCAGAGAAAATCGGGTGTGACAGACGGGCAGACAGGCGGGCAGACGGACAGACGGACAGACAGAGAAGTGATCTTATAAGTGTTCCGTACGGAACACTAAAAAAACTTTGTGATTTGTCCGTTTCGTGTTGTTTTCCGCAAAGATAATTTTACAGCAAAGTTCCTTATTTGTTGGAATTTTACTATGACGAGCAGTTTCGATCAGTAGTTCTCAATAGCATAGCAGACTTTCGTACGCTTATGTATGTTTATGTTTATATGAAAAAAAACGTGTAAAAACGACCTTCCACCGATATTTTCTCGTAAGTCTTTCAAAATTAAACCATTTTAAACCTATTCCAAAAAAAACCTTTTTCTGAAAAACCCGCGTAACGAAGTTTTACCAAAATTCGTTGGGTTTTGCAATCTTTATGATTTTTTTCTCCCGAAAAATGAGTAAAAGTGTTTTGGAGCATCGCGCGACGTTAAAGTTTCTCGCTAAAATGAGAAATGGACTTTGCCGGTAATGAAAGAATGTCCCAGGTTTACAGCAATAACGGTTCATCTTACTTTCAAGTGAAATTTTGTTCGAAACAGTTTCGTTGGGGCTAAGACTCAATGTAGAATGACTCCAGATCGAGAACATCGGCTTGAAGCGAGAATTGAGGAAATCATCAAGTTTGTTGATCAACTAACGAAGATTTCAGTGCTGGTTAAAGAAGTTAGAGTACCAGAAACTAGTATTTTTAACATTGCGTAAGAGGATTTACGATAGAAAAATGTTTCTGCACGATGGATCCGCGTAGAAAGTTAAGTTTGGCTGCAAAGGAAATATATAGAAAAAAAAGGTCCAAATTCAAGGAGAACCAATACTTTGCTCATTCATGACAACTGCAGGATCCCTAAGGTTCGCAGAGTTCAGACCATTACTGAAAGTTGCGGATTTACCGAATCATATCATCCAACCTATAGCCCTGGTTTAGCACCCTACCACTTTGGTTTTTTCAAACATCAGAAGAAAGTCCTAGGTAGCAAAGAATTTTACTCAAATAATGAGTGAACACTCCCTGTAATGTTGGCTTTCGCGCAAACACAGTAGTTATGTTAAAAAATAAATTGGTTTCAGGCCCCTCAAGATCAAAATACACGCTCGCAAAAAAAGTTTGATTTTTTTAATAGCTGAATAGGTTAAGTACGTACGTATCAACTTTATCTCCTTTAACGCTATTCAAAATAATTTATGATATTGAAAGCGGTAAATCCTTGTATAAAGGTAGTATCTACCTGACCACGTTTGTTTAGTGTACCATTTTGTTAGTATATTGTCATTTTCCTTTCCACGCACAAGTGGCATGTCTTAAAAATTTATTTCTTCGTTTTTCTATGGTAAATTGGATATTGTGATGAAAACCGTTGAACCTTTTGTGAATATCTTCGATTTTATCTCTGGGTGCTGCCATAATGCAGCCGTCAACAAAGCGTCTGAAGAATACGACTTCGAACTTTAGTTCTTCTATCACTCTTTCTTCTAAGTATTCCATGGTGAGCTGCGCAATGGTAGCAGATAGATAGTGATCTCATTATACAACCATCCAGTTGTTTTTTTTTTTGTTTTTTTTTATGGGTCTAGCACACGTGCTACTGGGAAGTCCCTAAAGCGCTACAGGAGCGACACGTGTGCGGAGAAGGCGATTCACGTTGTTCTTGAATCGCTGTAGATTGTACTCGGTGGGAAACACAGTCCTGGGCAAATTATTCCAAAGGGATGATGTTCTCCATATAAAAGACTGCTTGAAAAGTGTTGTACGGGGAGTAACAAGCTGAACTTCATGCGGATGTGAAGAATTAGCGCGACGTGTACTTCTAACATGCACCGCTCTGGGAGGAATTAAGCGGCCACATCCTTCGAACACTTTCCATGAAAGTACTTGTAGAATAGGCTCAAGTCGCCAACCGTTCTTCGATGTTCCAGCGAATCAAGGCCGACGGTCAGTTCCGGGTCTCCAATCAGACGAACAGCTCTTCTCTAAATAGAATCCAACAAATGCAGTGTATGTTTGGGAGCGGAGCTCCAAACATGGGAGCAGTATTCCATAGTTGGTCGAATTTGAGCTTTGTAAAGAATTAACAGTTGTTGTGGAGTGTAAAGCTTTCTGGTTCGAAATAATATTCCCAACTTTTGAGAAGCTCTCCTTGCTATGCCTGCAACATGTTCATGCCATGCCAGGACATATTTGCTCCCAAATTAACGCCCAACAAATTGAGTGACGATGTTAGAGGAATGGAGTGCCCCGACATAACTATATCGGGTTCAGCAACGTTAACTTTTTTAGAAAAAACTGCCGCCTGGGTTTTTGTAGCGTTAAATTCCACTTGGTTACTGTCACCCAAGATAGAATTTCTTCCAGGTCTTTGTTAAGTTCAACGACTTCCTGCTGCCTGCGGATATTCGTCTGAGTAGCCGATGTCCGAGCATTCAAAGTGAATGAAGAGATAAGTGTACTGTCATCTGCAAAGCTGTAGATTGGATTCTCGGTCTTTTCCAGCAGATCGTTAATGTAAATGAGAAAAAGAGTAGGAGACAGTATGGAGCCTTGAGGTACACCGGCGTTGATAGTGAAGATGTTAGAAAGAAATCCGTCGACTGCCACTCGTAAAGAACGCTCTCTGAGGAAACATGAGAGCCACAAACAGAACTTTTTCGACATACCATAAGAACGTAGCTTAGCCAACAGCCCATCGTGCCAAACACGGTCGAATGCCTTGGATATGTCCAGAGCAACCGCTCGAGATTCTCCAAAGTGTTCAATTGCATTGTTCCAAACATGTGTTACATAAGTCAGAAGATCTCCTGTTGATCTATTTTTACGAAAGCCATATTGGTGATCGCTAATAATGTTGAATCCTTCAAGATATTTTAGAAGATGCTGATTGATAGCCTTTTCCATGACTTTCGATATTATTGAAAGCAGTGCGATTGGTCGGTAGTTATTTGGCAAGGTCTTCTTGCCTTTTTTAGGTATCGGCTGAACTGTAGCGCATTTCCAGCAGGAAGGAAATATTCTCTTTCTGTAGGATAGGTTGAAAAGTCTACAGAAAACTGGTGTTAGTTCCCTCGCACAGATTTTAAGAAGTATGGCAGGTATTCCGTCAGCGCCAGAAGCCTTTTTGGTGTCTAGCTTCATCAGAATACGCTTTATAATACGCTGTCTGAAGACAACATCGGGCATACTTGACTGCACTATGGGAATAGTAGGTGGTGTTTTGCCTTGAAAATCGACAGTAGAATGTGAAGCAAAGAGTTCAGCTAACAAGTTCGCTTTCTCAACAGGTGTCGTTGCAATAGAATTATCTGGCCGTGTGAGTGGTGGTATGGTGGTGTTTGTAGAAAGAGTCATTAAATTGAAATAATTTGTTGTGAGAGCTCTATTAACTGCTTCTATGAAACTTTCTTTTGATAAAGTGGTCTGCTCGTTGACAAGGTTCAATTTTCTGCTAAGAATTTCAGTTACCAGATCTTTGAGAATGTTTGTATAAAGTGACACAATGTCGAGGGATAGAAAGAGATAGTTCTGTAGTAGGCTTATGTTGTCAATGATTTTTTTTAAATATGAAGGAGTCCAACGTGATCACGTAGATACCTGAACTAATACTCAAACCATTTAAAATTACAAAAAATAAGTGTAATCATAGGTTTGACCGATCGTTCGGTCACATTAACTTCTCCCAAAAGAGTTATGTCATTAAGCGGTCTCAAAATGAATGACACAAATCGAATAATAAAAAATGCACGTACCAAATCCAAGCAACCAAACCCAAAAAAAAATACATAACATTACCGTATATAAAAGACCTACCTGGAAACTAGAATACAAACTAAACAAATACGATATAACTATTTGCCACAAATCTTATAACAAGCTAAATTCCCTGTTCACGAAACTGAAAAGTAATACTCCCATAACAAAAAGCTCTAACGTAATATACTCTATACTATGTGAAAATGGTTCAAAAAAATACATAGATATGACTATCCAACTACTAAACAATATATTGAACGGCTACAAATACTCAAGAAATGCCACAACAGCACTTAACAACATTAAATTGAAAATAAATTATTGAGAAAACTGTATTAACTGCTTCTTTGGAACTTTCTTTTGATAAAGTAGTCTGCTCTTTGATAAGGTTCCATTTTTGCTTTGAATTTTAATTACCAGATCTTTAGAAATGATTGTATAAAGTGGCATAGCGTCGACACATAGTTCTGTGGTAGGCTTACGTTTTCAATGAATTTTTTAAATGTAAAGGAGTCCAGTGTGGTCAGGTAGATATCTGAACTACCACTCAAACCATTTAAAATCCCAAAAAATAAGTGTAATCATAGGTTTGGCCAATCGTATTGTCACATTAACTTTTTTACAATTTAGACCTAGTATTTTCAAAAAAGTAAACGAAGTTCTCTCTTAAATCAAATAATAAACAAACGCACGTACCGACTATACAAAAGACAAAAACACAAAACAATATCAAGCAATCAAACCCCAAAAAATATATATAACATTACCGTATATAAAAAAACCCATCTGAAAAAACTAGAATACACACTAAACAAATTCGAAATAACTTTCTCACAAATCTTGTAACAAGCTAAATTCCCTCTTCATGAAACTGAAAAGTAAAACTCCCAAAACAAAAAGTTCTAACTTAATATTACTCTATCCTATGTGAAAATTGCTCAAAAAATATATAGGTATTTCTCGCCAACTACCAAAAAATGGACTGAAAGGCCACAAATACTTAAAAAAATGCTACAACTGCACTTAATAAACACGAAAACGAAACAAATCACATATTTAATTACAAAGAAACTAAAATCTTAAACGAAGAAGACAACTACCATAAATTAATAAATAAGGAAATGATAGAAATAAGAAAAGAAAAAAACGCAGTGAATCACAGAACAGATATTAAAGACCTAAGTTTGATTTACAACCACATCTTACCTAACTAGTTATTAATTATTTGAAACCAATAATTAAAAAAAAGAAAAAAATTAATAAAAATAATAAAAACATATTTTCAAAAATAAATTAGCATAAAAACCAACAAAAATTAAAGCTTACAAAAAATGCTTCGTTCCTCAATATAAACATGTGTTTTCGCCGGCCACATCGTTGGCCATAGACCGAAATGTATTGGTCAGGTTCGCTTCTTTTCGAGGTACGAATAATATATAAATCTCTAGTTATTGAGTTAATTTTAAACCAATTGTTATTATTATTTTTTATATCAATAGTTCCTGCTTTAATTGACATAATTTCAAGTATATATGTCTATATATTTTGTGATTCAAATTATTGTTGCTTTCGTAAATTGAAATTGTTACTGATTTTTTAATTTCATTTTCAGAAATGAAAATTACACAAAAGAAAAATTTTTGAAAATGCTCAAATCCAGGGACGAAACGTCAAATAAAAAATTTACAAAAAAACTCAAGTGTGTTAACTAAACGAACCTAGACTCAAGATTAAAATTAAAAGATTTATGTACATAAATGTTCAAGAGATCAATTTTTATATATAACACGTAGGCTAAAAAGTTTTTAGTCTAGCTACTGAAAACGCTTTCTTTTGAAAAATTCGACTTTATTCATCAACATAGTCCCCTTCAAAAGCAATACAATCAGTCCAACACTTTTCTAACATTTCTATACCTTTATTGTAGAAGGATTTGTTTTGCCTTCAAAATAGGCCTCAGTTTCGACGGTAACTTCTTCACTGGAGCCAAATCTCTTTTTCGCAAGTATTTTTTTGAGGTCTGCGGATAGATAATATTCGGTGGGGGTAAAATCTGGAAAATATGATGGATGAGGAAGCAATTCGAAATTCAATTCGTGCAATTTTGCCATTGTAATCATTGATTTGGGACACGATGCATTATCTTGATGAAAGAGCATTTTTTCTTTTTCAATTGGGGCCGTTTCTTTGCGATTTTTGCCTTTAAACGCACCAATAACTTTTTATAATATTCGCTATTGATGGTTTTTTCCCTTCTCAGGATAGTCGATATAAAATTATTCCATGCGCATCCCAAAATACAGAGGCCAAAACCTTCCCAGCCGACTGTTGTGTCTTTAGTCTCTTCGGGTGGCTTTCACCGGCTGCTGTCCACTCGACTGACTACCGATTTGATTCCGGTGTGAGGTGGTGGATCCATCTACTATTACATATCGCATGTAAAAATTCTTTTTATTGGGCTTAAACAGGTCCAAACAGCGCTCAGAATCATCAACACGATGTTGTTCTTGGTCCACTGTAAGCAAACGCGGTACCCATTTCGAACAGAGCTTTTTAATGCACAAATGTTCATGAAAAATATGACCACGTTCTTTTGATAACTTTAGGGTGTCAACTATCTCACGTAACTTCTCTTTACGGTCATCCAAAACAATTTTGTGTATTTTTTTCATGTTTTCTGGTGTGACCACCTTAATTGGGTGTCCAGAGCGTTCAGCAACATTTGTGTCTGTACGACAGCGTTTAAATCCAGCATACCAGTAAAAGATGAGAGATTTTCCAGGAGCAGAGCTCCCGAAACACTTATCAAGCCATTACTTTGCTCGAACGGTATTTTTTCCCATCAAAAAACACTGTTTAGTCAAAACACGAAATTCGATTTTTTCTATTGTTTTGAAAATATCAAAAGTAGCATCACTAAAACCACTGTAACTTGTAATCTAATCGTCGAAATATCATGAAATTTTAATACGTATCCTTTGAAGGTTGGTACTTCCTAAAAATCATATTGATTTTTTTGAAAATGGCGACATCTATGTGTCAGACCAAAAACTTTTCAGCCTTCATCGGGATTAGTAAGCTACAAAGAATTACATTGTGTTAGCTACTACTAAAGTTACAAAAAAGTTTGAAAGTAGTCTAATATATAGTTGAAAATTTTTTATTTCAAAAAATGTAAACTTGTGGTACTTACAAACGTGAATAATAAAAGAAAAAGCGTTACGTTGTTAAGACAGCATACAAACAGCTAAAATACCATTGTAGAGTTATTAATGGTGGAAATTTCAAAAAAAAATAATAAGAACTAATCCACATTGTTACATGTGCTTCACTGTGTATATATATATATATATATATATATATATATATATATATATATATATATATATATATATATATATATATTGCAAATTCTTAGTGTCCAGTAGATTGTACAATCTTTCGATTATATGGAAAATTACGCAATGGATTAATACACATCACACAGCTAACACTTCATTGCCACGATAATTCATAAAACATTTCCGAAAAGACTATAAGAGGATTATGAATACAAGTCAGTTTCATAAATTAAAAACTAGTAGTAGATTGTTTTAAACTCATAATTTTACACCTTCGTTTTGTGAAATTTATTTGTACTATTTAGGATATTCTTAATTTAATCCAAATCCAAGCAAAAAAAACTTACATAGACTCTTAACATGGTTATAAGTAAGTACTGTGCGAGAAGGTTGATATTTTCTTTCAGGTAAACTAGGCAACCTATCTCAAATATTGTTAAAACAAAAGCCAAGTATATGTTTGCCCATATTGCTTTGTGTATCCACGGATATTTAGTTGACATTTCAAAAAGAGATTGTATTGAATTATGCAGAATTATTTTTTTAGCTACAAGTAAAAAATAATATTAAGAATACTAATTTATTATGTTTATGTTATGCCAACTTGTACTTTAAATAATTTTGAGATACTTGCACTTTAACATTTAAAAATTTCAGTTTAAAGAAGCACGTGTGACAAATTACCATAAAATAGACGCTCAATATTGGTAAGATATATGACTGCTTAGTTTGAGAGCACGTTGAACGTTCTACTGCACGTACCATTAAATGACGATTATATTGAGTAAATCAGGGACTACAGATATATTGATCAGGGGCAACTTATGATATGAAGTAATTATTAATCAACTGGTTACTTGAGTAAAAATAATAACTTTGAATTTTTCAAATTTTGTTTAACAGCAACGGATTAAAAGCCATGTATTAAAACAATCAACTAAAAATAAATAACGACCACATTTAGCATATCCATACTTGTACAGAAATAATTTTGATAACTAAACCACCTCCTTAACTCGTTTACTTATTTAGGCAAAAATGTTACGTAAGTTGTAAAATATTTAAAGAATTTTTTTACAAAATTAAAACAGGAATTCATCGCACTTTTGGCATATGATGCAAACTTGATATAATTTAAATGGAACCCCCAACATATGATTTTTTTAATTTTATAGAACTATTAGTTCTAGAAAGGAAAATTTTAATTTTATAGTTTTATTGTGCAAAATAAGGGAAAGAAAAGATTTTTTTATCTTTACCGAAGTTAACAATGCAACCCAAATTAGCACAGACACCTGTTCATGTTTAGAATTTTAATTGTAGCAAGTATTAGTAAAAAATTGTTTTTTTCCGAATAGTTTTCCGAAGCATATCTTAACTAAAAGAATGTTTAAACAAAAGAATAGAACTGCATAAACAGAAGAATTAAAAATTCTTCGACATTTTCAGGGCACTTTATTATTAGAAAAACTAAACGAAAACTCATATTTGCTATTTATTTGATTTTGGAAAGTTCAGAAGGTTTTATATCAGTTGCTATTGATCGTCCGAAAATTAAGATGAGGAAATATACTTGGAAATAATAGCGGAAATCGTTGAAAATTTACTACCATCTAATAATAAGGAAATAATGTGGCAGTAAGATGACTCTAAACCATCGATTACTACGGGTATCTTCCCGTAGTAACCGATTTTTAAATGAACCTTTACTATTATGGAGTGACAGATTTAGAAAATCGAGATGATCACCATATAACCAAATTTAACTGTATTAGACAATTTTGATCCGGTAATTTCAGAGATAAACTAAAAACTAAACAAAATTGACAGTGAATTGTTTTTAAAGAAGAAAATTACACAGGAGGGTGTCAAATGATCGAGGCTAGGAAATCTTTTCGTCAGCTATGTCAGCGTGTATGATGGAGTGGTTCGGGTAAATTTTCGACTGCTTGCATTGTGCTCTTGAGGGGGGTTCCCGAAATTGGCCTTTTTTCTGGGACCTTACCCCTTGGTGTCCTCGTGGTGATGATTTCTAAAAAGAATATATTAATCAGCTGTAGCTTAACTCAGCTTATTGACGAACCAACACGGATCACTGATCGAGACGGAGAGTTCGCCATTCTTCTTGATCTGTTTTTAACCACCAATCCGGAGATTTACACGGTCACCGTAAATCCGCCGTTAGGATCTTCCGACCATAAACTGCTTTCGACATCGAGTATCCTATCAATCAGTGACAGAGAGGACCTAAACCGCGCAAGATTTGGCACTATAGATCTGCTAAATAGGAAGATCTCATGGAATATTTTCGAACTTTTCCTTGGTTTGACGTTTGTTTTCGTTCTGACAACTCATCTGACTGCGCCAGGGAGGTTTCCGATGTTGTTTTGGCTGGTATGGAAGCTTACATTCCTTTTTCGAAGAAATGCCCTTCCGACGGCAAGCCTTGGTTTGACCGAAAATGCAAAGAAGCTGTTGCTTCTAAACATCTTGCCTACCGACGATGGCGTGAAAAATCCTAACACCATAAATCGTAACAACTTTGTGTGTGCTCGGAACAGACAGAAATTATCGACGAAACCATGTAGGCACACAATCGGCGAATTAGAAACAAACTTCTCGCTTGTCCCAACAATTCCAGGTCCTTTGGGTTAGTCGCTAAGGCAGTTAGCCAAAATTTCACCAAATCCGCCATACCACCATTCACACGGCCAGATAATTATATTGCAACGGCACCTGTTTTGAAAAAGCGAACTTGTTGGCTGAACTCTTCGCTTCACATTCTACTGTCGATTTCCAAGGAAAAACACACCACCTACTATTTCCATAGTGCTGTCAAGGATGCCCGAACAGTGTATCATAAAACGTATTTTAATGAAGCTAGACACCAAAAAAGCTTCTGGCGCTGACGGAATACCTGCCATAGTTCTCAAAAACTGTGCGAGGGTACTGACACCAGTTTTCTGTAGACTTTTCAACCTATCCTACAGAAAGGAAATATTTCCTTCCTGCTGGAAGTGTGCCACAGTTCAGCCGATACCTAAAAAAGGCAAGAAGATATTGCCAAATAACTACCGACCAGTCGCACTGTTTTCAATAATATCGAAAGTCATGGAAAACGCTATCAGTCAACATCTTCTAAAATATCTTGAAGAATTCAACATTATTAGCGATCACCAATATGACTTTCGTAAACATAGATCAACAGGAGATCTGACTTATGTAACACATGTTTGGAACAACGCAATTGAACACTCTGGAAAATCTCGAGCGATTGCTCTTGATATATCCAAGGCATTCGAACGTGTTTGGCACGATGGACTGTTGGCTAAGCTACGCTCTTATGGTATGTCTGAAGAGGTCTGTTTGTGGCTCTCATGTTTCCTCAGTGAGCGTGCTTTACGAGTGGCGGTCGACGGATTTCTTTCTAACACCTTCACTGTCAACGACGGTGTGTCCCAAGCTCCATACTATCTCCTACTCTCTTTCTCATTTGCATTAACGATCTGCTGGAAAAGACCGGAAAACCAATCTACAGCTTTGCAGATGACAGTACGCTTATCTCTTCATTCCCTTTGAACGCTCGGACATCGGCTGCTCAGGCGAGTGTCCGCAGACAGTGGGAAGTTGTTCAGCTTAACAAGGACCTGGAAGAAATCCTATCTTGAGGTGACAGTAACCAAGTGGAATCTAACGCTACAAAAACCCAGGCGGCAGTTGTTTCTAAAAAAGTTAACGTTGCTGAACCCCACATAATTATGGCGGGACACTCCATTCCTTTAACATCGTCACTCAATTTGTTGGGCGTTAATTTGGGAGCAAATATGTCCTGGCATGAGCATGTTACAGGCATAGCAAGGAGAGCTTCTCAAAAGTTGGGAATATTATTTCGAACCAGAAAGCTTTACACTCCACAACAGCTGTTAATTCTTTACAAAGCTCAAATTCGACCAACTATGGATACTGCTCCCATGTTTGGGGCTCCGCTCCCAAACATACACTGGATTTGTTGGATTCTATTCAGAGAAACAGCTGTTCGTCTGATTAGAGACCCGGAACTGACCGGCAGCCTTGATTCGCTGGAACATTGAAGAACGGTTGGCGACTTGAGCCTATTCTACAAGTATTTTCATGGAAAGTATTCGGAGGATGTGGCCCGCTTAATTCTTTCTAGAGCGGTGCATGTTTGAGATACACGTCGCTCTGATACTTCACATCCGTATGAGGTTCAGCTTGTTATTCCTCGTACAACGCTTTTCAAGCAGTCTTTTATATGGAGAACATCATCCCTTTGGCATAATTTGCCCAGGACTCTGTTTCCCACCGAGTACAATTTACAGCGATTCAAGAACCTGAATCGCTATTTCCGCACACGTGTCGGTCCTGTAGCACTTTAGGGACCTCCCTGCAGCACGTGTGCTAGACCCATAAAAAAAAGAGACAAGAACGAAATGCATTTAATGAAATGGGGAAAAGGCTAACATATAATCAATGTTAGTTAATTTTTAATAGTTTTTGTATTATTTCTTTCTCCCATTTTATTTTTTCATTTAAAATGTAGTTATACATACCTGGAAATAAATTTAAGCGAGGAATTTTTCTATGCCTCTTATAAAGTCTTATATATTCCCGTTATGCTTTCTTTTATTATAACTACTTTTAATAAACAATTCGTATATATTTCGTTTTTCACTCTCCAATAAAACTATTTTGATACTTTTGAACAACACTTAGTTTTAACTTTTTCTATTAACATTCTTAACATAAACAATGGATATTAACAATCCTATTTAAACAATTTGTTCAAAGATAGGAAAACTTTGTGTGTACAAATTACATAATATTATATATATATACAGTAATACCCCGCTTAGCGCGACCCCGTTACGCGCGGTTTCACTATAACGCGAATTTCAAATTTCGCGCTCATGTAGTCATTAACTTCTCTATGGTCGCGGGGGGATCCCCGCTTTCTCTGAATATTCTCTTTGAAGAATTGGGAATTCCCTGTCCTTCGACTTTGTTCTATGGGGATTTCCTCGTTCGTTTCGTGTGTTCATTTGTTCCGTAATGTTAGTTCGGTCGGCTGGCAGTTTTGTTTTAATATTTATTGGAGATACATACATACATAATTTAACCCTACGTTAAAAATGCCGCCTGTAAAGAAAAAAGAGCGTAAAAGCGTCACTTTGGAATTGAAGATGAAAGTGTTAAGAAGAATGGAAAATGGAGGCAAAGCAACAATTGTTGGGAGAGATTTTGGACTCTCAGAATCGACTGTGAGAACGATTTATAAAAATCGGGAAAAAATTAAAATCTCCAGCGAAGGTTCAACACCTATAAGTGCAACAAAACTTTCTCGTTCGAGATCATCTATCTTAGAAAGAATGGAGAAATTACTGTCAGTCTGGATCGAAGATTTGAATAAGAAGAACACACCACTAAGTCAAGATCTCATATGCACAAAAGCAAAATCTTTGTATGAGATGCTGAAAACAAAAGAAGGAGAAGGGAGTGCCACTCCGACTTTTGCTGCCAGCAGAGGCTGGTTCCATCGGTTCAAGCAGCGTTCTAATCTTCACAATATCCACATAACAGGCGAGGCGGCCAGCGCGGACATTCAAGCTGCAGCTGAGTTTCCAGACAAGTTTCAAGACTTCGTTAGACGAGAGAAAATTCCTGCTTGTCTCATCTTCAATGTTGATGAGACCGCACTTTACTGGAAAAAAATGCCATCTCGAACATTCATTTCTAAGGAAGAACGTCAAGCCAGTGGTTTCAAAGCTGCGAAAGATCGACTAACACTTCTGCTGGGTGGTAATGCCACTGGTGATTTCAAACTGAAACCTTTACTAGTGTACCATTCAGAAACACCCCGTGCAATGCGAGGCACAGACAAGACAAGTCTACCAGTTGTGTGGCGATCAAACAGAAAGGCGTGGGTTACACGGGAAATTTTTCAAGAATGGTATTCTAATAGTTTTTGCCCATCAGTCAAATCATACTGTGACAGAAATGGGCTTGAACCTAAAGTTATATTACTCTTAGACAATGCCCCAGGACATCCAACCTCACTTGATACGCCCAGAGACTTAAAAGTGTACGTAAAGTTCCTTCCACCAAACACTACGTCAATATTACAACCTATGGACCAGGGAGCAATAGCAAACTTCAAAGCTTATTACCATCGCCGCACTTTTAGCCAACTAATTCATGAAACTGACGGGGAAGGAAGACAGTCTATGCGAGAGTGGTGGAAGTCATACAACATTATGAAGTCTATTCACAACATAGAAGAGGCTTGGAAGGAAGTTAAAATGAGTTGTATGAATGGGGTGTGGCGTAATCTTTGGCCAGATGTAGTAGAAGCACCTAGAAGAATTGTCCAGATGCAGAGACAAGTGCTTGAAGACATTGCTGCAATGATTGAGGGGTCTGAACTTGAAGATGTCACGGTAGAAGATCTCGTAGAACTTGTAGCAACGCACGACGATCCTATTAGCAATGAAGATCTGATCGAGTTACAGAATAATCCTATCTACGATGAGGAAGAACAAGTAGAAGAGAAAGTTTTATCTTCAGGGGAAATACAAAATGCACTTTCAAAAATTTATTCAGGTTTGGACATATTGCAGAGTATAGACAATAATGATGACCGTGTCTTGACCGTGTGTCAAACAATTAAAAACAGTGTTGGGTGTTATGAACGTATTTTACAAGAACGTAAACAAAACGTTACCCAAAAGACAATAGATGTATTTTTCCGTAAAAAATAAGAGTATGTATTGCATAAAGTGTTCTTAGAATTAAAGTGATTGATTAAAATGATTTGTATTTTTTTGTATTAAATTTTGACTATGTTTAATCATAAACCTCGATATACGCGAATTTCAGTTAAACGCGATTTTTTTCGGAACGTATCCCTCGCGTAAAGCGGGGTATTACTGTATATATATATATATATATATATATATATATATATATATATATATATATATATATATATATATATATATGTATATATATATATATATATATATATATATATATATATATATATATACATATATATATATATATATATATATATATATATATATATATATATATATATATATATATATAAATATATATATATATATATATATTATATATATATATATATATATATATATATACTCGTATATATATATATATATATATATATATATATATATATATATATATATATATATATATATATATATATATATATATTCGTTTGCAGAGAATAGAAAAATAATATACGAGGTTTTCCATTTCAAAAAATAAAAAAATTAAGTAGCATTTTAAAAATGCGATATGAAATGTTTTAACTACCTTAAAAACTGTATGATAAATACTATAATTTCTGTATTTAACTGTTTTGCCTTTTTAAATGAGCAAGTTAGAGGGATGGGTCATTTAAAATAAATAAACCTGTACGTCAATAAATGGAAGTGGATTGTGCTCTGGCAACTCAATTGGTACTATCATATAAATAGAAAAAAAAAGAAGCAAAATTGCCGAAAAGAGAATGGATTTCACCAAACCGCAGTAAACCTGAAAAACCAAAAGAATCTCTTTTATCACGAAAACTAAGAGATATGTAATGGAAAGAAAGACATGGAGTAGGATTCTTTATCGTACATAAATAGTAACATGTATTATCGTGCAGGTAACTAATTGCTTGCAACTTTGCTAACAATAAAGCTTTTTTTCTTTCCAAACGAATTTGTTATTCATATCCATTTATGTAGGATTTTCATGCCCACCAGATTTTTAAACTTTTAAGAATTAAGTGATAGGAAAGTTTTATTTCTTGAAATCAAATACTTTTAATGTCAAATATAGAATATAAAACCTTAATAGTAAATATTTGTTTTAGGACAAGAAAATGACCATGACTTACCAAGAAGTAGAACTACAGATTCCTTTTCTCGCATCTTTTATTAAATTTTGAAATATACCTCGACTCGACTTTGTACCAACCGTTCTGTAAGGACTAGTAAAAGAAAATAATATATTTGGTATTGTCCAAAATTAGGAAAACGTATCAATTAATAACTATTTCATAAAACTCATTATTTAATATTATATTAATCATAAAGTTAATTTAGATTTAATATTTTAGTAATTTCGTCTTTTTTTCAGTACGCTATTAAGTTAATTTACTTTATCACACAAAAGAATTAATGAAAATTTATTCCTAAATGATATTTTTTTACCAGAAACCTAGATTTTTTCTCTTAATCATACATGAATACTTTTGGTCTTGACCGTGGAATTATTAGTATCGGATCCAGTTAATTTTTCATAATATGTTCTATTTATCTTTTTATTTATCAAAACTCAACATTTTCGTTCATAGCTCCCACTTTGGGTGAGAGTACCAGTTACTACAAATTTCGGAAATAGGCATGAAGACCAATTTTGAAAAACTATTCCACGATGTTATTAAGGAACTATTATTTCCAAAAAAAATATATAGTTCTGAAGAAATTACAGGTTTCCTAGCATACAATTGACCATTTTTAAACTAATTTTGAATTTCACGCCAAAACACTCGCAGGTGTCATGTCATCTGCTTGTGACGTCACGCCTTTGTAAAGTCCATGTCAACAACAGTAAAGTATACAGTGTCTATACAATAATTTTGTTATTTTATGAATTCTAAAGTGTATAAGTGGTGTGGGGTCCATCAGTGTAAAAACGCATCGATAAAAACTCCTAACGAGTTATTTGTTTACGTTTCAAACAAGAAAACAATAAGAAATAAGTGGCTAACTCTTGCACGGCGAGACCCAGCAGTTATTTCTCCAAATTCTTCAATTTATTTTCTGTGAAGACCATTTTGATGTTAAGTTTTAACTTAATATATTTTTATTATAAATGAGGTGTGCCGTAGTAATCTTGTTTGAGAAATTATTAATTATCTAAATAGTACCTTTAAAAAGTCACATGACTATTGAGGTTAGGTTTTATTTCTTTAATGTTATCATCCACTACTGTTTATTTATTGGATACTCTATTCTTGTTCCAGTTGCCAAATGTTATGGGGAATTACATTCAGTATCATGTGATGGGTTCAGTGTCACAAGTGTGCAGGGTGTATTTCCTCAAGATTTGAATGCCAATCTGATCAAAGAAAAGAACATCTAACACTATAGAATGACCATATTTTCTCAGGAAACAAAGAAGGATGGTAGTTGAAGAAAGTGAAAAGGATTTAGAAGAAATAAGTACAGTTACAAAATAGTTAGAACCTGGAGAGACTGGAAGTTCAGGTATTTATTTCCTTTTTCAAGCAAAACTAAAGAGAATATTTTTATGTTTATTTTGTTACTTTACAAAATCAATAAAACATTAAACTACTTACACGTTTATTTAATTAGTTGTGATTGAAAACAAGGTAGCTGTCTGTTATTTTGGACTTATTAAGATTCTATTGCCAGGAAATAAAGAACTACAATTTGTACTTTTACACAGGTGACCTATTGTATAGACAGATGCAAAAGTAAGTGCGGTGATAGTACTTAAATATATGAAAGTTTATTGCTAAATATCTATTAATTTTTTTAGATTTGTGCACAATCGAAGATCTACAAGAAGCACATAAAATAGCTAAGAAATCAATACAAGTACATATGAACACAAATTCAGAAGTAAAGCCATCCAAAAAGAAATTAAATCAGTAAGCCAGATGACATCGCCCTTGAGACCTACTCTCCAATCTGTTTTTACATCTCTATTTAAAGTTGACAGGTGTCTTACTACTAAAACAGAAATATCCAGCCTAAAAGACACAGCTTCAAAGAAAATATTTACCATAGAGGACAAATCTGATAGTGATATTTCTTATACACCATCTGTAACTCACCGAGAATCATCACCAATAACACTATCTCTCCAAATGAAATGTACTTCAGACTGCAGTGAGTTAATTGAAAATGATAAAAAACAAGAAGCATTAGAAATTCTGAAATATAAAAGCTGTTACTACTTAATAGACATAATTGAAGAACAGACAAGGCTTCCTGCTAACCATATTCTACTGTGTTTAAAAAAATTTAGATTGAATAACCTATTTAGAGAGTTTGCTGATGAATTTTCCATTAATCCAACATATGCAAGCAAAATATTTTTAAAAAATATACCTATATTAGTCAGTGTAATGCGTCCTTTTATTGTCAAACTAAAAAAAGAAATCATAAAAAGTAATTTAGCCATGGCTTTCAGCCATAAATATCACCATGTAAGTTGCATCGTAGATTCCTTAGAAGTTGAAGTGCGAAAACCTTTAAAGGCTATGAATCAAGCTCAGTTATGGTCGGACTACAAAAAAGCTAACGCCATCAAGTATCTTGTGTCTTGTACACCAAATAGTTTAGTGAATTATATTTCACCAGGTTATGGAGGCCGACTAACAGATACATGTTTGGTTGAATCATGTGATTTTGTGAAGTGTTTGCAACCAGGTATGTGTGTGATGGCTGACAGAGGATTCAAACATGTAGAATTATATTTACGTAAGGAGGGGGTAAAAACCTTGTACGACCTCCAAGTGTTGCTACTAGAGCCAAACTATCCAAGAGCGAAGCAAGGGAAACCAAACAAATTGCCAGTTTGAGAATACACATAGAGAGAGTAATTCGACGCTTACGAGAATTTAGCAGGTTTAGGCCATATGTGTTAATCATAATTTAGTTAACGTACTTGATGATGTTATTACTATTGCCTGCGGTTTAATTAATTTGCAAGGTGCTCTTATTTTATTTTATTTATTTATTTATACAAATTTTACGGGAAACCCCAGTGTAGTACAATTTTAAAACAGATACAAAAATATTAAAAATTAAAAAAACATGACAAAGACTATGTCTAAATAAAAATATTCAACAAATACATAAACATCCTCAATAACAAAATATATAAAATAGATACAGGTTATGAAAGAACTAACCTCAGAAATATAAAAACAATAAAAGTATTACCAATAGTAAACACTGATCAAGTAGAACCTCTACAGAGCCCTCAGCAGCTGGGACCTAAATCCCGAGATGGAGCTGTTAAACATATCGAGCCATCCAATGAATTCCAAGTCCTCAAAGCTCTATGAATGAGAGAGTGCCTCCCATAATTCGTGCGATGGAAGGGGATGCTGAAGAGATCATGATGGCGAAGATTGCCTCCGGGTATATTAAAAATTTATTTTAGCGAGTAGCTGAGGGCAGTCAGTGATTCCATTCATAAGTTTGAAGATAAAACATGCATCATAAAGGGTTCTTCTCATTTCCAAACTCTGTAACCCTAAGGTCCTCCGCATGACAGTTTTATGATAATTCACAACTGTCCCGTTGCACTTGAGTGCGGAAAATCTCAAAAATTTATTTTGCACTCTTTCGATTGTTCCCTTATGCAACTCATAAAATGGAGACCAAATTACCGTCGCATATTCCAAGTTTGCTCTCACAAGAGCACAATACAACACTCTCAAAACAGTCTTAGAGAACTGCCCGCAATTTCTCAAAACAAAACCCAGCACGCTTAGCCCTTTCTGGCTAACGGCAGATATATGCCTTGTAAAAGTAAGTCTTTCATCGAAAACAACTCCAAAGTCCTTTGCTGAACTCCTGTAAGGAAGTTGAACACCTTCAATCGAGTATGAGGATGGGACTCTGTGTTTCCCTCTATAGAAGCTAATGGTAAAACATTTGCTTACATTCAAAAATAGATGATTGGACTGGGTCCACTGCCAAACCAGATCAAGGTCATCTTGAAGAGCAACAACGTCCTCAACACTAACAATCCGCCGATAGATCTTCAAATCATCTGCAAACATAAGCCCCGTTGAGCGATGCAATGCCGATAAGAAATTATTTACAAACAAAATAAAGAGCAGAGGAGCGCAGTGCGAACCCTGGGGGACGCCCGATGTAACATGAATAATACTGGATGACAAACCATTCATTCTCACAGTCTGGGTACGGCCCAAGAGAAAACTCTCTAACCAAGCTATGATCTGCTCAGAGAATCCCAGGGAAAGAAGCTTACTCAATAAGATCTTAAAGTTAACTCTGTCAAAGGCTTTGGAGAAGTCAGTGTAGATAACATCGACCTGATCACCCCTCTCCAACGCCTCCAGCCGAGCAACTTCATATAGTGCCAAATTTTATGTGGTTGATTTCCCAGGACAGAAGCCAAACTGGTAGGGATTGATCATTGCCCTACAGGACCAGTTTAACTGGTCGCACACTAAACTATCGAATAAATTGGGCATGGCAGACTGTATACACACTTCTCTATAGTTGCTGATATCCTCCCCATCACCCGATTTGAAGATGGGAGATATGAAGCTATGCTTCCATCTAGACGAAAAAGCACAAGAGTCCAGCGAATTATTGAAAATAATTTGCAGAGGTATAGTGATTGAATAAACGCACCGCTTTATAAACAAATTGGGAATATTATCTGGACCACATTTAGTTTCATCTGGCAGCCTCTCAACTTTGGAAAAAATCTCAGATAGACTGAACTTCCTTACAATATGTCATTAAAACAGTGCCGATCGAAGTCAGGCACCCGACAGTCATTGTCAATATACACACTGGAAGAGTGCTTCGCAAATAAGTTGACAATGTCAACACTGGAGTGCGCCATAGTTCCATCCAGGTGCATGCTATTCGGGAGATTAACCGCATTTCTTTTACTATTGACAAACCTCCAGAAGTATTTAGGGTTGTCAATAAGAGAATTTTCCACTCGGATACGATGTGCCACATGACACTCTCTAGACAGCCTTACAGAGAGAAAGTGCCTGAAAGCTACATAATCATCATACGCTCTGGTTGACATGTATTTTTTGTGGGCAGCCGTCTTTTTACAAATTAGATCCTTTGGTGTGAACCATTTAGGAAAGCTTGAGTTCTTTACCCGCATGACCGGAACAAGGCAGTAAACGCAGTAATACAGACTCTCATAGAATTTATCCACTGCATCATCCAAGTCCAAACCGCACAAATATTCCACCCAGTCTTGCGAGATCAAAAAATCATTAATGGCAGGGTAATTAGCATTACGAAAATCGAGATATAGCTCATCGAACTCGGAGGTATCAAAAGACAGCCCGACCCTCAAGCAGTGTGCTCTATGATGTAGAGATTCAGGTAATAGTATATCTTCAGCCTGACAAGCCTCAACATCTGGTGAGAAAACAAAAAAATAAATCTAAGAAAATATTTCTAAAATTAGGCACTTTAATGACTTCATATAAGTTTAAGAAACATAAGGTTTCTGCTAGCATTAAGGCAGGTGAATTTTCTGCGTACTCCACAGTAATGCCATAAGTCTCATTTTTCCAGATGGCATTGGGTAAGTTGAAGTTTCGAAATATCGCAAATTCAGCAAATTACAAAATTACCTTATGCTTTTTATTTACTTTTTTCAATTCAATTCAAATTATCTTTATTCGTCGGTGAATAATATTTACACTTGAATTCGTCAAGATAATATTAAGCAAAAATATAAAAAGTACTTAAGATTACTACTCGTTCGTAAGGCAGATTCCCCTGAGAAAAAACGAACAAGAAACTCAAAGGGTTGTTTTTTTTTAAAAAATATTGTGTTACAACAAATTACTAATTATCAGATACATTAACCTATGCAATAAAAATAGCACTAAGTATTACAAACTCTCAATGAAACTATATTTTATAAATTACGAGAACATGAATGAGCTAATACAAGCAATATAATGAACAAACCGACTGAATTTCTGTTTTAAATAAAAGTATAATAAACTAGTAAAACACATCAAAGTAAGAAATAATTTAGTAGACAAGAGCAGGCCGATCCTTACAGGTGGCACATCTCACCAGTAAGACGAAGGGTCAGCGATCACACACCTCGCACACAATATAGGGAGAAATACGACCCAGCCTTTGACGCCACCGCAAGCAAGGATTTAAAGAGAGCATGCTCTGCTTAAGTCTATATTGCTGAAATTATAAGATGTTTAATATTCTACAGAATTCAGTCTAGGTTGCTCACGTATGTAACATGTATCACCTAGTTATTTACTACTTTATATCAAGCTTGAATAACAACGGTGTTCAGCCCGTGCTCCCTTAAAAGTAAAACTGATAACTAGGTACACCAAGTGTACTAATACAGGTATATGATTACACAATATTCATTTAATATCTTGTATTGGCCAGGCATTTGCTGTCCAATAAATAATCATTGCCTTGTACTAGGCTTTTTTAATAAGGCATTTTTATGTGCGATTTGAATTTTGATTCTGTCAATTCTGTAACTTACAACCTAACAACCTACAATGTACTTTGGTACAATGGATATACATTAGCTTTCCATAATGACATCAAAACTTTTAGAAAATCAGACACATATTTCTCATCAAATGTTACACATATACTTTCTACATTCTTGTTTGTGCTGTAGTTACAATCGGCAACACAAAAGTAACTCTTTTGAAGTCCAGTCAAATACATCTGTAACTGCATCAGCGCATTATATTTCTGTGTAGATTTCTCATTTTTAACATAATTTTGTTAGGACTTTGCACTCATGGAACATTTGATTTCAACAATGGCATCTTTACATATCCTATCGGGGGATCCCGCTAGCGTTGGGTAGTTTTTAGACAGCATCAGACCACACTTCTTAATTTTTTTGTTCAGTTTAATACTAACAGTTTTCCGTACTTCATCTTCTAATATTCTACCTAGCTGGTGTATGTGGAATTTTTGCTCCCATAATTAATGATATAAGTGGTCCATCATTTGTTTTACAACGACTAAATTCAAATGCTCGGGATGCTGTGATTCTGCCATACCTCAATTCATACCAAAGTCTACTTTAGTGCTGTTCTCTAGTCTCTTTTCAGTTTTAAAAATATGTGCATCAGTCAGAACGAGCTTCTCTAAAAATGTGTCACAGGATTTCTCTTTATGTTTCAGCACAAGTTGGTGCATAGATACACTTTCTGTATCATCACTCTGTATACAACTCGGTTGATATTTCATTATTTCAGAGTTGTTAAATTTTATTTTTCTTTCCATTTTCAAAAACTTTTCAAGAACTCTGCTATTTGATGGCAAACTAGGCTTACCATAATGGCTTTGCCGTTATGTATTTTAGGCTAGTACCAACCCTAGATAGTTCGGATTTCATCCAGTAACAGTTCACTGAGGTACAGGACGGGGCTTCACTCCTGCGATGGACCCACATGAGGAATGCTGTGGCGTGCTTGCAGCCCCTCGAAAAGCAAACACAGTCATGGCATTGCACGGAAATAACTGCTTCTTCTTCTTCATTGACTATTAACGTAACTGCATATAACTTTGCATGAACCTTATGTTCTGGGCAAATTTTACATTTCACTATGCACATTTTTTTCATCACGTTTAAGTTGTACATAGGTTACAGCGTCATCTCCATACGATGGGCGTGAGGACCTAAAATAAATAAAATCAATTAGTATGTACTTACTCATACGACATATCAACATTTTCATAACAAGCATAACCTAACCTAAAACTAATAAAAACATGACGTAGATAAAGTTCAGTTTTAATGGGTTTTTGAGTTTTAAATTGTAGTTTTAATACAGATCATGTATATACTTACATAGAAGTTTCGATATTTCAAAATTCTGCAGAGCAAAAGTCTTTGTTTGACGCAAGAAACTCTCCAAGCATCAACAAATCAATTCTAGGTAAATTAGAGCTATTTGCCTTGATAAATCCATCTTCCATCGCTAACGTTTCTTGATTCTAGTTTTTGTAACACAAAACTAGGCAAGTTGATAGTTTAAAATCACAAATTAATTGATAGACGGTGCAAAGATTATTGCTAACACAAGAGAAGTTCGACCGAAATAATGTTTACTCAGGCGTGATGTCATTCCCTCTGGCTGGTGTTCCACATAACATGGCGGATTCCTGTATTTTGCATTTTCATTTTAACAAAAATAATATTAATCTCAATTTTAATATAAAAATAAGAACATTTTTTAGAAACTTTTTAATATATTTGATTATTCAAAGTCATAATTTCGGTGGTCATCACACCTATTTAATTTCGTAAAAAAATTATGGATATACAAATTATAAATATTCGTATCATGAGAAATTCGGAAAAATAGTGTTAAAAGATGATTTGCTAAAATAATGAGAAAATCGAGGAGCCGGAAAACTTGAGGGCTAAAGTATGTCCAGCCTCCATGGAATGACTGAATTACATTGTGTTATTTCTAAAATAATAATTTTTAAATTGGTCTGCTCATGGTAAGCTATGTCAGCCGCTGCCTTTAGTCTTTTTAATAAAGTAGAATTTTGAACTTTTGTGAAAGGAAAGAAATCATGCCCGCGATCAGAAAGGCTGTAAAATTTTTATTTTTAATTTTTGATGATTCTTTGAAGACTTTAATATATATTTGAATAAGTAAATAATTTTTTTTTTTGATTTTTTTTATTGGATAATTAGACCTATTAAAAATTTATAACTTTTCTAATTTCATAAAATAAATAAAATAATGAAAAACAGAATTGGTAATAACTTTTGGAACATAAAAAATGAAGGAAAAAATTTATAAATAATAATAAGGTTTTCATATCTTCATTTATTAACAAGTTAGTGCAAATTTATTAAATAGTTATTTTATTTTAACAACGTCGCGCTACCTCATTATACAATGAGCTTTGCAAGTTCATAATAATGAGATTTAAAGAAATTAAGAAATCATTTATAAATTCTCTATTTTCTTTTTTTTTATATGGAATAAAAATTCATCCTTCTTCTTTTCTTCTTAATCAATAGTGAAATAAAAAAAAAGAGAAGAGTAATTGACCTAAAAACTTAAGAACTATTTATTTATTGCAAACTTCTTTTTTTATATAAATTTTACCAAATGCTCAAAGCTTCACCTCCATGTGTTCAAGATATTTATATCCCCTCTTTGTACGCAGTGTTTCTCTTGCTTGCTCATAATGCTGCTACAGTAAAAATAGTAATGAGTTGCGATTTTTTAATTTATTTGTATTTACATGCTTAATCCAAAAAGTCGTTTTTAAGATGACTAAGAAAGCAGCTGTGTGTCGAGCAGCGAAGTATTATCTACATCCTCTATAAGCTAGGGTATAGTCAGTGATAAGTCTAATAAAACTCGGTTAAAATACCGAGTTATTCTGGAATTTGCAAAAGAGTCCACAAATGGAATAGGAGGGATAAATCTAAATATCGAATTTTTGAATCTTAACCTAACTTAAGAATATTTCTTCTTTGCTCAACTAATGAAAGATATTTAGAAGTTTTTATATTACGAGTATAATAAGTATTAGACACGGAGGTGACAGTGTTAGTATTTAGAGATGTTTTGGTAACAGTAAGCAAGACGGTTTAATAAAAATATACGAAAAACTAAAATAAAGAAGTATACTTGAAGTATGTCATACCATTTAGGTTAAATATTATTGATCGCGATTTGATTATTCAACAAGGTGGCGACCTTAAACACCCTTCGAAACTAAATAAGGATATCCCAAAAAAGTTAATAGAGGAAAAGTAATAGATATAATGCAATGGCTATCTTAATGCCACGATATCTCTATCAATGAACTTGTGTGGGATGAGTCAGAACAGAGAGTTACGAATGAATTACATACGGTGGACTTCACCCTATGGGGCAAATTTGTGAAATAAATCGATTTTAAAAGTTAACATAAAAGAATATAACATGGCTCAAATGAAAGGTAACTAGTTACTGACGACGAATTTAAATTATCCTGTTGATACGCTTATACCGCTGCACGGCCTTAAAGTTTTACTTTTTTGGTGCTGTCGCAACTTATATATGCTGCGAATTTCTCTCGGTGTGTTACTCAGATTTTCACAGAAAACTGCCATCTTCAATTTTTTGTTTGTAGAATCATGTAACTAGAGGTAAGTACTATTAACATATTTTTATGATTAATTTTTATTTCATTTATTTGTTGCGTAAAATGAGTTGAGAATAATGTTTTCTTTCTCTTCAATATTTTTGTTTAAATAGAAACTTAATAGAGAACTAACCAGAATCAACGCATTTATTTTTTTAAATGAAAGTTTAAAGTATCTACTTCCCAAATATCTGAATCTCTATAGACGAAAATGGTAGGCAGTCCATCAAATAATTTTATAAAAAAATTATTTTCTGACTGACTTAATGAAAAATAAAAAAGAATATTATTATTCATTATATTAAAAAAATATGAATCAATATTAACAATATTTTATGCAAAATAACAACATGCTTAATTTGTTGGTAGCGATCAAATTGGTTACTAATGAAGAAGGAGACCAATGTGCAATTAAAAAAATCACAAATTTTATATTTGGTTTGTCTACTCTACGTATGCTAATCAGATTTTTTCAAACTCTTTTGAATATTGCGTACAAATTGCCCATTTGTAAGTGGCAGGCTTAAGGCCAAGACAAGATAATTGTAGAAGGTACAAAAACACGCTGAAAATAAGAATTTAACGAAACAACGGACATGTTATTTGATATTCCAAAACCTGGATATGGCAATAGTAAAAGAAATGTTTCCAGGGGGTTTATAAAAAATATGGAGAAAGTATATGAAATAACGGGAATATATTTCGAATGGATTCAAATATTTTAAAATATCCTGGATATCATGATCAGTAGCTACGACATAAATGTAGAAAGGTTCAGGTTCTACTGCAGAGAAACAGCGGTATTCTATGTCGAATTGTATAATTGGCATCCAGTATCAACCGCGGTGCATAAAATATTGATACGTGGTATAGAGTTATCACTGTGTTTATATTACTGATTTGTTAGAGGAAGTTGCTGGGTCAAGAAATAAAGATTTCCAATGACTGACGATAGGTCCAATTTTGTAAGAAAGTTCAACAGAACTGAGTACAATTGAGACGTGTTATATTGATTACTAGTTACCTCTGATCCTTGTTTATGGATTAAGAAAGAAATAAATCAAAAAACAAGTTTATTTTGTTTCGAGAGGCGTTAGAAATAATTACAACAGAGTAAACATTTTCGTCGGGTGAAGACAGTCGCGATATTGAGACTGACGAGAAGATAGCTCGAATTATATTTCTTAATATTTTGTATTTATTGTATATATAAACTTTTATAGTTTTTGAATATAATAGCTCTAACAATATTTTTAATTTACTCTTATTTTAATTGTCTATGTTTAATCAAGAGATGGGTCCATATCCTAATTTTTTACGATTATTATGAGTTTTTTACAACATATTCTGTCCAAAATTAGTTAAACATCGTTTTTTAGCTTCACAAATCACGCAGTATGTACTCCTTTTGTGTGCTTTCTAAGAAAATTAATTTTTTAAATGTATTTGTTTTTGTATATGTAATTTAAATTTAATGTAAAAACTATTTAAAACAGATTTTTCAGAACTTTAAAGATTAAAAGGAAAGCGAACGTATTTATTTCACAAAATTTTGCGATTCGCCCTATAGTATTCCAAGTATTTTGATAAATTAATAAATAGAATGCCAAATATTTGTGTGTCCGTAATTAAAATTAAAGGTGGATATTTTGACGAAAGCAAGATTGATGAGTTTTTTTATCATTGATATCGTAGTTAACATCTTATCACAAAAGCAGACATCTATTTTACGATAATAGAATCACTTTTATTTTACATTTTTAGTTTTAATAAAAAATTCTTAGTGCTTTCACACTTTTGATCGTAGATTTTTAAACTCTGTCAAGCTCTTAAATTGGAATGATACATAAAATATATACTTTGAATTATGGAACAAAGGCAGGATTCCCGCCGTTGAATCAATTTACTTTTCAATTCATAAAAAAATATTTTTTTATACTTGTAGATTATCTATGGTCAGAAAGTTATAGATATATTCTTATTAATACCGGAAAATAATTTCGCATTCTATAAACTTTTTTTATAAGATCTTTATCGGTTTGACTCTCGTAACCAAAGATTAACAGGAGCCCATATAACTTATATCACACATATTTGGAACATTAATTAAACATTTTGGAGAAAGCAAGTGATACATCCAAGGCATTTGACCGTATTTGACATGACGGATTGTTGACTAAGCTGTGCTCTTACGATACGTCGGAACGGTTTAGTTTATGGTTGTCGTGTTTCCTCAAAGAACGTTATTTAGGAGTGACAGTGGACGGGTTTGTACCTACCACCTCCACCATCTATGCTTGTGTTCGCATTAGCTCCATATTACCTCCTTATATTAACGATTTGCTCAAAAGGACTAGAACTCTAATCTATAACTTTGCCAGTCACAGTACGCTTGTTGCTTCATTTATACTGAAACCTTGAACATCAGTTCCCTATATAAATATGCGCAGGCTGCAGTTAGTTGTTCCACTACACAAAGATCTGAAGGTAATAGTAACCAAGCAGAATTTACTGCTTTAGAAACCCAGGTGGCAGTTTATTCTAAAAAAGTGCAGAAGCCGATATAGTTATGTCCGAACATTCCCTTGCTCTAACATTGTAACTTCAAGTATTGGGGGTTAACTTCGGAGAAAATTTGTATGGCATTGGTTAGAAGCTATTCACCTGACTGGAGACTCAGAACTCGCCAGAAACCATAATTTTTGGGTAAGTCGAAGAACGGTTGACAACTTGAGCCTCTTCAATAATTACTATCATGGAAATTGTTTGATAGATATAGTCAACTAAAAGATTTATTTTCTTTTTTAAATTGGGTTTTCATAAACTTTAATTTATTAAAACTTTCACTATTTAACTGTTTCTGGATCTTTTACTGTTTCCAATAAAACGGGATTAACTACCAGGTGTACAAGTATGAAATGCGGATTTTTTTTTCTAAAAAATCATGTTAAATTCGGAAGGATGATAAAAAGTATTCAAAGTAGGCTCCATCGCTTGTTATACATTTTTCCATCTTTCGGGCAATTTGTGAATACCACGCCCCTAAAAATCTTCCCCTTTTGCTGCGAACCATTCATCGAGCCATTTTTTCACATCTTCGTACGAACCAAAGCACTGCTCAGCAAGTGCGTGACCCATCGATGCAAACAAGTGGTAATCGGAAGGAGCCAAGTCTGGTGAGTAAGCCGCAGGGGGTAGAACTTCCCAGCTGAGTGCTTCCAACGTATCGCGAACTGGTTTTGCCGTATGTGATGGAGCCTTGTCATGAAGAAAAATGACTTTGTGTTGCCTCTTTCGGTGTTCTGGCCTTTTTTCAAGCAGCGAACGGTTCAAATCTGTCAATTGTTGTTGATAACGTTTAGTATTAACCGTTTCCCCACGTTTTAAACAGCTCATAATAGACCACGCCCCTCTGGTCCCATCAAACACAGAGCATCGTCTTTCTGCCAAAGCGATTCGGTCTTGCGGTCGATGTGAATGGTGCGCCTGGGTCTACCCATGATTTTTTTGTGCTTGGGATCCTCAAAATAAATCCATTTTTCATCCCCTCTAACTATACGATGCAAAAACGACTTTCTTTTGTACCAAGCGAGTGATATGTTACACGTGTTTTTGCGCTTTTCCATTTGCCTGTCGTTCAACTCATGTGGTGCCCATCTACTGGCTTCTGAATCTTTCCCATCTCTAGTAGCCGATTGGAAACAGCTTGTTGACTAACGACCAATTGCTGGGAGAGTTGTTTTTGTGTTTGCGAATCATCTTCGTCCAACAATGCTTGCAATTCCAGATCTTTTTTGGCGGTTTTCCACGTTCCTTGTCTGCAACATCGAAGTCACCACTTTTGAAACGCCGAAACCATCGTTCACACCTATCTTGCGATGGAGCATGTTCACCATAAGCTTCTCGAAGTAATTGGTATGATTCAACAGCAGTTTTCTTCAAATGAAAACAAAAAATTAATGCTGTCC
This sequence comes from Pachyrhynchus sulphureomaculatus, assembly GCA_019049505.1. Classification (NCBI taxonomy): domain Eukaryota; kingdom Metazoa; phylum Arthropoda; class Insecta; order Coleoptera; family Curculionidae; genus Pachyrhynchus; species Pachyrhynchus sulphureomaculatus. Next base: position 116,899,930 of record CM032455.1, read on the forward strand.
GCGAATGCTCTTTGTTCGGTATAAATTTCGACATATTGAACACAACATAACACTATGCACACACTTTTCCATTTTATCACGCGTGCGCGTCTGACACTTGTTGATGATACACCAAATGACGCAGTGTCAAATCTTTATAGCACCATTCTTTCCCCCATTCTCTGCTATATGTCTTTTGAATTTCCCGTTCAACTATTGTTAAATCGTTGTTTATGTTTTTATTTTTCATTACAGCTTCTTTATCTCCCGTGCTTCCAAGTTCTATCTTGTATATAGTCGCTCCTATTTTTATCACATCTTTAATCTATGCTTTTGTGTCCATTTTCCTCTCCATAAAATGGTCTACTCATTCTCGATATTACAATATTATTCCTTACGTTGTCTTTTTCCAGTCTATGCATCTTCAAATCCATACTTCTCATGTTTTCTCTTATTATCTTATTTTCCTCTTTCAATACTTCATTCTCGTTTCTTAGTTCCTTCAACTCTTGTTGGTATCTCTTCTGATCTTGTTTTAAATCCTTTATATTTGACATTAGCTCTCTGGTCATTTCTATCAAATACATACTCTTCCTCTGTTCGAATCTCCTGGAGTATAATCATCGCTATCCATTGTTCTTTCTGTTATAAAAACTTTACGTGTGTTCCTCGTATATTCCGTTTTCAAACACGGGAGAAAAGGAAAAAAACTGTTGTTTATATTCCTTATCACCGCAAACAGTCGTCGCTTATCGTTTCGTTAGCTTCATACAATTTCACCGAATTATTCTCATAAACCTCCAAATTTTTTACTTATTGTCTTCATTCTAACACTACACTCTGCTTTATTTCTAATCCTCTCGTTTACAATCGCCAAAATAATTAAATAGATCGAAACACTACCGTATCAATGCTCGTTGAATGAGTTGACTATTGCCGGGGGTTCGATTCACATGTGTATACTTCGCGATCCGAAGCTCAACTCCCTATATATATATATATATATATATATATATATATATATATATATATATATATATATATATATATATATATATAGTTGTCCTATTTGAGTTGAAAATTTTTAGTGTCCAGTAGATTATACAATCTTTTGATTACATAGAGAATTACGCAATGGAATAATAGGCATCACATTTCACACACACTTCACAAATAAAAAATAATATTAAAAATATTAATTTATTATGTTTATGTTCTACATATTTGTACTTTAGGTAATTTTGAGATAGTTGCAATTTAACATTTGAAAATTTCAGTTTAAAGAAGCACGTGTTACGAATGACCATAAAATAGAAGCTCAATATATTAGCAAGATATATGATTGCTTAGTATGAGAACACATTAAACGTGCTACTACACGTACAATTAAATGAGGACTGTGAGTAAATCAGATACTACAGATATATTAACCAATAGCAACTTATGATACGAAGTAATTGTCAATTAGCTGGTTACTTAAGTAAAAATAATAACTTTGAATTCTTCAAATTTTGTTTAATAGGCGTCCATACAATTAGTTTACGTATCTTTGAATAATAATGTAATCATGTATTTGATAAATTTCTAAAAAGAAAGTTATGAAAGCTATACAAACAGCACCTAGCGATAAAGTAATATGAAGAATAAATTTTAATGATAAAGTAATAGATACAAAGAAGATAAGGATACCAAAAATGCTTGGTGATCTGAACAATAAGGATGACCATCAAACAACGATCGTACGACCCCATGGAGAAATAATTAGAGTTGGCACAGCAGCATACTCATAGCCATGTATTAAAATAATCAATAAAAAATAAATAACGGCTACGTTAAGCATATCCATACTGGGACAGAAATAATTATTAGAACTAAACCACCTCCTTAACTCGTGTACTTATTTAGACAAAAATGTTACATACGTAAGTTGTAATATTTTTAAAGAATATTTTTAAAAAAATTAAAAAATCCCATCGCACTTTTGGCATATGATACAAACTTGATATAATTTAAATGGAACTCCCAACATATAATTTTTAAGTTTTATCGAACTATTTATTCTAGTAACGAAAATTCATACTTTGTGGTTTTATTGTGCAAAATAAGAGAAAGAAAAGATTTTTGGAAGGTTTGGAAATAATCCAAATTAGCAATAATACTTGTTCATATTCAGAATTTCAATCGTAGCAAGTACAAGGAAAAAACTGTTTTTTCCGAAAGTTTTCCAAAGCATATCTTAACTGAAAGAACGTTTAAACAAAAGAATAGACCTGCGGAAATAGAAGAATTGGAAATTCTTCTACATTTTCAGGGCACTTTATTATTAGAAAAACTAAACGAAAACTCATATTTGCTATGTATTTGATTTTAGAAAATGTAGAAGGTTTTATATCAGTTGCTATTGACAGTCAGAAAATTAAAATGAGGAAACCTACTTGGAAATTATAACGGAAATCGTTGAAAATTTACTACCATCGAATAATAAGGCAATAATGTAGCAGTAAGATGGCGCCACGCCACGCCGTAGTAACCGATTTTTACATGAAACTTTCCCATTATGGAGTGAGAGATTTAGAAGATCGAGAGGGACCATTTTGATGCGGCAATTTCAGAGATAAACTGAAAAATAGAAAAAACTTGACAGTGAATCGTCTAAAGAAAATTACACAGGAGGTATCGAATGATCGAGGCTAAGGAATCTTTTTGTCAGCTGTAAAGAGACAGGAACAAATTTATACAAGATGCTTTGAACGACATGGGGAAAAGGTTAAAAACATAATCAATGTTAATTAATTTGT
>CM032455.1:116912706-117026473 GCA_019049505.1 Pachyrhynchus sulphureomaculatus
ATTTCAAGTTTACGGGTTCAAAACTGGTTTATCTGGGGTTTTTGGGGTCGCTGAAAATATTTTCGGGGTCATTTTGATCATATGCACCCTTCTAAGAGGTGAAAATAGGGGTTGGAGGGGAAAGAAATTACTATATTCACCTGAATTAGAGTTTTGCGTTCAAAACTGGTTCCGCGGGGGTTTCTGGGGTCGCTGAATCTATTTTTCAACCCCCCTTTCACCCCTCAAAAGGGAATATGATGATAATGACCCCGAAAATAGATTCAGCGAGTACACCGGCAGCAAGTACATTAGAAACCGGGCTACTTGTGGACAAAAAAAAGCAACTGGCTTGGAAAATCGCCCATATGTTCAGATGAAGAATAAAATGAGTATTGTTACTTGGAATCAACAAGGCCTCAAAATACATGTTGGGAAAGTTGCTATTATTGAGGAGGAATTGCACAGATATTCCACTGAAATAGCTGGGATCTCTGAGAAACATTGGCTTGGTAAAGGGTACTTTAAAACCAGTCTCAACAACTTTGTGTATTTTTCCGGATCACATTAACAGACATAGACTGGCGTTGCTATAATTTTACCTCTCACTGAGAATTCAAAAATATGTCACAGACTTCAAAGTTGTCAGCGACAGAATAATTGCACTTAAAATAAACGCTAAGCCACATCAAATATATTTTATTGAAATTGACCCTCCTACGACCAGCCTATCTAATAATGAAGTTGACGACTTTTGTAACTGACTCACAACAATCTTCGAATGGATTCCTAACAGATCGGAGACCCGGACTGACCGGCGGCCTTGATTCGCTGGAACATCGAAGAACGGTTGGCGACTTGAGTCTGTTCTACAAGTATGTTCATGGAAAGTGTTCGAAGGATGTAGCCCGCTTAATTCCTCCAAAGCGGTGCATGTTAAAAACACACGTCACGCTGGTGCTTCACATCCGTATGAGGTTCAGCTTGTTACTAGGCGTACAATGCTTTTCAAGCAGCCTTTTATATGGAGAACATCATCCCTTTGGAATAATTTGCCCAGCGCTGTGTTTCCCAACGAGTACAATTTACAGCGATTCAAGAACAACGTGAATCGCTTTTTCCGCATACATGCCGCTCCTGGAGCGCTTTAGGGACTTCCCTGCAGCACGTGTGCTAGACCCATAAAAAAAAAATAAAAGAGAGTTTACAATTTTATGCGGAGATTTCAACGCCAAAATCGACAAAACAGATAACGAAATTCTGAGAACAGTAGTTGGCAAATATGGAATGGTTGAAAGAAATGAACGCGGAGATCGATTATTAGACTTTGTTATAGAAAATAATCTCATCATAAGGAATACAGTTTTTTGTCATCATATTAGAAGGTTGTACACCTGGAAAAGTCCTGGTGAAAGAGCATGCAATCAGATTGACTACATCCTGTTCAATTCACGATGGAAACTTCATTTACCACAACATGTACCTACCCAGGAGATAACTGCGGATCGAATCACAAACTTTTGGCAAGATGAATTCGGTTAAAACTGAAAAGTACATTTAAGTGTATAGGTTTAAACCCATAAATGTAAATCGAATGGATATAGATACTTTAGAATTGTTTCAGCAACAACTAGAAAAAATACTGTCCTAGATCCACAGTGAGATGAAACCACAACAGATGTGGGACGAGACAAAAAACTGGATGAATAATACAATTTCAGAGCAACCCCGTCAGAGAAAAAATAAACTTAAGCACTGGATCACACTCTTGAAAATAAATGAAAGAAGACGGATAGTAAAAGAAGGTAAAAAGTCATTTGAACAAAGAACTGACTACAGTAGACTAAACAAAGAAATCCAAAATTGTTGCACTAAAGATAAAAATCACTTTGTTTCAGTATTTGTAAAGAAATAGAAACGAACACATGAATTTCTTCTTCAAGGGATTTGTTTAAAAAAATAAAATTTCTAACAAGTGATTTCGGAACTGGGACATGGGCGATAGAGAGATGGCTGCTTGATAACCAATTATAATGAGATTGCTGAAACGTGGCGACAGTACTGTGAGAAACTTTACAAAACCGAAGACTCTCGCACCAATCAAGTTCCTGACACCAATATAGAAGAAATGGAAGTTAAAGCAGCTATAAGGAAAATAGAACCATTTAAATCTCCAAGTCCTGATGGAATTACCTCAGAAGTAGTACAAGCTACGGGAGAGCTGGGCATCGAAGTGATCGATAAATTATGTAACAAAATGTGGCACACTTAACAATGGCCAATAGACTGGACAAGATTTTTTATAAAAAACTCTCCATAAAAAAGGATCTATTGCAAATTGTGACAACTAATAAATTTAATTTTTCCTACCAGTAAGGTCCCCCAGATTATTACTGATCGTCGAAGAACCAGAGATCAACTACTGAACATTCGCTAAATAATTAAAAATGCGACTGAATTTCACAACTCTCCTTATTTATTCTTTTTAGCCTGTCGAAAAGCGTTTGATAAGATAAAGTGGTCAGAGTTATGGTCAGTTCTAAGTGAAATGGGAGTTCCTATCCACCTTATAAGTTTAATTAAAAATTTGTACACCAATACTAAGTGCCAGGTTATTGTTAACGATACAAAATCTGAAAAATTTCAACCTCACTGCGGTGTAAGATCCCCCAGATTATTAATGATCGTCGAAGAACCTGAGATCAACTATTAAACATTAGCTAAATAAATGAAAAAGCTCATTTTAGACTCTCTAAAAGCGTTTGATAAGGTAAAATGGACAAAGTTATGGTCAGTTCTAAATGAAATGGGAGTTCCTATCCATCTTACAAGTTTAATTAAAAATTACCAATACCAAGTACCATGTTATGTTAACGATACAAAATCTGAAGAATTTCAACCTCACTGCGGTGTTAGATAAGGTTGCATACTATCTCCCAAACTTTTCAACATATATCACGAATATATCATGCGAAGGGCCTTGGATGTGGCAAGGAGGAAGACCAATTAACGGTCGAATGATTACTAAATTCAGATTTGCAGATGGTAAGGTTCTGCTGGCTGGGAGCGACGAAAAATTACTACAAATATTTAAGAGGGTAGAAAAAGTAAGCGTAAAACTTGGACTTAAACTGATGATTGTCAGCCTTGAAGTTGTTAGTGAGTCTAAGTACTTAGGATCCCCAATTATTAATGCCGGTACAGTAGAAAAGGAGATCCGTCGAAGGTGTGCACTTACAAAAGTTGCTGTGCAAAAGCATAAGAAAATTTGACAGGACAACCGCGTATCCAGACAAGTGAAAATTAGAGTGGTAAATTGTCTTGTCTTTCCTATTCTCACATATGGCTGGACATTGAGAAAATCAGAAATAAAAAACTAAATGTTAGAGCACGACGAACTAATTACTCAATTATATCAGAGCTCAATGTCCAACAAAGTATTTCGACTTTTATCCAAACAGAAATCATTAAATTTTTGGGCCAAATCCTGCGAAAAGTTCAGGCATGTTTAGAAAAAATCATTGTTCAAGGAAAAGTTCAGGGTAGAAGACTCTGAGATCGTTCCCCGTCCCGTTGGGTAGACCAAGTTATCAATCTTACAAACAAACCGCTTCATACACTGCTCCACGAAGCTCAGTATAAAGAAATATGGAGAATAGCCTACAACGCAACAAATTGACTACTACATTCCCTGGAGGGAATTGAGACTGAATCACCTCTTGATTACAAATCGCTTGATTACAAATAAAAACTAATAGCTCCATTAGTCGATGCCTTCCAAAGCATTCTGATTTTATTTTAAAAATACCTATTAGGACATTTCCTAAATATCCATTAGGAGGTAAAACCATTTTTCATGTCTCTACGATTTTCTAAGGAATGGCTAGGTTCAGGTTTAAACAGAATCCAAAAGCTTGAGGGCTGAAGTAAGTCATTCCCTGAATTGACCTCCAGGGAATGACTTAATTACATTGTATTAGTTCTAAAATAATAATTTTTAAATTGGTCTGCCTATGATAAGCTATGTCAGCAGCTGCCTCTAATCTTTTTAATTTAAAGCAGAATTTTGAGCTTTTATGAACGGAAAGAAATCATGCCAGCGATCAGAAAGGCTGCAAAATTTTTATTTTTAATTTTTGATGTTTCTTTGAAGATTTTTTTTAAATTTTTTTATTGGATATTTAAACTTATTAAAAATTTAGAATTTTTGTAATTTCATAAAAGAAATAAAATAATGAAAAACAAAATAGATAATAACTTTTGGGACATAAAAAATGAAGGAAAAAAATAATACTAAGCTTTTCATATCTTCATTTATTAACAAGTTAGTACAAATTATTAAATAGTTATTTTATTTTAACAATCTCACCCTACCTCATAATACAATGAGCCTTGCAAGTTCATAATGATAAAACTTAAAGAAATCACTAATTAAGAAACAGTCTGTTAAATTCTATATTTTCTTTTTTTTTGCGGAATAAAATTTATTCTTTCTTCTTGTCTTCTCAATCAATAGTGAAATAAAAAAAGAACTGATTCATGATAATTGACCTAAAAACTTAAGAACTATTTATTTGTTACTAGCTCCTTTTTTTTATATAAATTTTAACAAATGTTCACAGCTTCACCTCCGTGTGTTCAAGGTATATCCCCTCTTTGTACGCAGTGGTTCTCTTGCTTGCTCATAATGTTGCTACAGTGAAAATAGTAATATGTTTAGCTATTCTATATATTAACTTACACATATGTATATTGATGTTAGATTATTCTTATACTAAAGAAATTAAATAACATGTTTGTACTATTAACAAGAAAAGCATGTTTGGTCTTCGAATCGGAGTTACCTCGCAGACTTTTAAACCCTCTGACTTGCAAAACTTTATTATTTCCTTAACATATTTAATGAATTTGCTGCTGTATAGACCATTTTCCATACCTAAAAAATAGGTAGGAAATAAAATGAACATAACAACCAAAAAAATAATATATAAATTAATATTCTTAATAAGTAAGTGAAATCGATTCAGTGTAAAAATTTGAAAACAAAATACGTGCAATAAATGTTTATTAATTACTTCACCATTTAAATTCTAGAGTTGCGGTTTTTGAATTAACTGTTCCTCAAAGTGTTTACGGGATTGCTTAATCCCAAAATTCGTTTTTAGGATGACAGCGAAATATTATCTATATCCTATATAAGCAAGGCTATAGTGAGCGACTAGTCGCAAAACACTCAGTTAAAATGCCAAGTTATTCTGCGATTTGCAAAAGTGTACACAACTTCAGAAAAAAACAAGTAACTGAAACAAGTGTAAAATAGGTTTGGATGGCCTAAGAAGAGAACAAAATATGAAGATCAGTTCATCATGGTGCCTCAAATATTGAACCAGTCTGGAATCTTACTGTTAAGAGGTAGTTGCTATCTGCACACCTAAGAGGATGTGTACCTGAGATGAGATGGTAGCGATCAAATTGGTTATTAAAGAACAATGAGGGCAATGTGTTTGGCAGAATCAATTGCAAAAATCGCCACTGTTTTGTAGACCTATAACAATTCGATTTATGAAAGAAACGTAACAAGGAACAAAATCAAATATATTGAAAAACAATTCAGGAACCTTTAAAATACTCAAAATGATAAAAAAAGGTTGGTCAATAAAAACAACGACTACTTCTGACAATGATTGACGCAAAGTACGCAATGATATCAGAGGAGGTACTATATGGAGTCACATTTAAAGATTTTAATAAGTTAGTAAAAAAAAACTGATGATAGCCATTAAAAATCAAAAATTTCAGATAGGCCATTTGTCAGAGGAAGTTATCAAGTCAAGAAATAAGGATTTCCAATAAAGATAGGTTCAATTTTGTAAAAAAGTTGGACAGAATTGGGTACAATTGAGATATATTAAATGAATTACTGCTTACCTCTGATCCTTGTTTATGGTCTAAGAAAGAAATAAAAATCGAAAAATAAGTTTCTTTTTTCCCGATAGGCGTTAGAATTAACAGAGTAAAGATTTTCGTCGAGTGAAGACAGTCGCGATATTGAAAGTGATGGGAAGTTCGCTCAAATTGTATTTATTAATATTTTGGATTTATTATATATATATATATATATATATATATATATATATATATATATATATATATATATATATAAACTTTTATAGTTTAACAATATTTTTAATTGGCATTTGATTTAATTCAATTTATTTTATTAGGTTTAATCGAGAGATGAGTATATATCCTAATTTTTCACCATTATAATGAGTTTTTACAACATATTCTGTTCAAAATTAGTTAAATATCGCTTTTACCTTCACAGGTCACGCAGCATTACAATGCATTCTAAGAAAATGCATTTTTAAATGTAATTTCAAATTTTTTTAAGCTACTCAATTGAACTTCAAATTACAACTGTATAAAATAAATTTTTTCACAACGTTAAGGATTAAAAAGAAAGCGGAAGTATTTATTTCATAAAATTATGCGATTCGCCCCATAGTATTCCGAGTATTTTGATAAAATTAATAAATAGGATGCCAAATATGTGTATAGAGGTGGTTATTTTGACGAAAGAAAGATTGATGAGGATTTTTATCACTGATTTCGTGGTTAACATCTTATTATAAAAGTAGACAACTATTTTACGATAATAGAATCACTTTTATTTTATATTTTCAGTTTTAATAAAAAAATTTCTTAGTGCTTTCAAACTTTTGGCCGTAGTTTTCTAAACTCTATCGTCTTAATTTGGAACAATATTTCCTTTAAATTCCGGACTATTCTTTGTCGCTGGTACAAGAGCAGCAGATTAAATTACGGAATAAAGGCAGGATTCCTGCTGCTGCGTCAACTTACCTTTCAATTCATAAAAAATATCTTTTCATTCTCGTCGGGCATCTATGGTAAGAAATTTGCAGAAGGATTTTTATTAATACTGGAAAATAATTCCACATGCTATAAATTTGTTTATAGAATCTTTATCGGTATGACTCTAGTAAACAAAGATTAGCAGGAGCCCTTATAACTTGTATCACACATACGAGTATATACTAGCCGAGTTGATTCATTATTATCGTCACTACTTATTCCTTATGTTACCCAAAGTAATAAGATATATCCACTAACCTGGCTAGAGAACATATGTATAAATTTATAAAAAAAAAAAACACGTAAATCGCATAATTGCTAAGCGCACTAACGGACAGACAGACAGATAGAGAGATGTTGCGTTTTATATATATTATAGATTTTTTTTAGATAAATATGTTTAAGAATTAAAAAGGAAAACACGTAAATCGGATAAGTGGTTCTCGAATGATAAGCACACTTACGGACAGACATAGAGACATTGCGTTTTACAAATATTATGTAGATCGATTTTTGTTCTTCTTTCTCACATTTGGTCAATGTGGTTCCATGTTTGGCTGACGGGCCCAAGCAAAGTCAACACAAACGCTATTACCACTGTGTATTAAGGAATGATCTGACAAGGTTATACAATATAAATTATTTATACTTACAATATAGATTATTATTATTATTGTATAACCAGCAGAGAACATATGTATGAATTAAAAAAAAAAACACGTAAATTGGATAAGTGGTTCTCGAGTGATAAGCGTATTAACGGACAGACAGAGAGAGAGACGTTGCATTTTATATATATTGTATTCTTTGTTACATGATTTTGTTCCATATTTAACGGTTTAGGCAGCGTATTGCAAGAGAGTTCGCTAGCGGCAAACTTTTTTCTGACTTGGTTCACTATTATCGTCACTGCTTATTTCATATATTATCAAACGTAATAAAATATATCCTGTAACCTGGCCAGAGAACATATGTATAAATCTAAAAAAAAACACGTAAATCGAATAAGTCTTTTTCTAGTGATAAGCGCACTAACGGACAGCCAGACAGACAGAGAGACGTTGCTTTTTACATATATTATATAGATTATTATTATTATTATATAACCTCAAAAGACAACATATCTATGAATTTAAAAAAAAACCCATTACTCGGATAAGTCAGTGATAAGTGCACTAACGAACAGACAGAGACGTTTCATTTTATTTAGACTATATTCTTTGCTAAATGATATTCCATATTTAACGGTTTAGGTAATGTATTGAAAGAGAGCGCGCTGGCAGCAAACTTCTTTCCCACTTGATTTACTATTATCGTCACTGTATATTCCTTATATTACCTAACATAATAAAATATATCCTATAAACTGACCAGAGAACATATGTGTGTAAAAAAAAACACGTAAATCAGATAAGTGGTTCTCGATTGATAAGCCCAGTAACGGACAGACAGGCAGGCAGACAGACAGACAGAGAGCCGTTGCATTTTATATATATTATATATTATTGATAACCTATCCAAAGAACATGTATGAATTTAAAAAAAAAAGTGTATTGCAAAAGATCGCGCTCACTGCTAACTTGTTTCCGAATTGATTCACTATTATCGTCACAGCTTATTCCTTATGTTACCTAACGTAATAAAATATATCATATAACCTGACCAGAGAACATATACATAGCACGCAAATCGGATAAGTGGTTCTCGAGTGGTAAGCGCACTAACGGACAGGTAGACAGCCAGACCGACAGAAAGCCGTTGCATTTTATATATATTATAAACATGTATATGTATATATATATATATATATATATATATATATATATATATATATATATATATATATATATATTTGAGATTTTTCTTCGTTACTAAATTTAGAAAAAAACTGAATTTATAGGTGGATTGTGTATCACTTCGAGCCCCAAAAATGATTTTGTTTAAAGTCCGAAAGTCAATCTGTTTATTAGAATATCGAAAACATTTATTAGGGAAACTACCATATATATCATAAAAGTACATTCTATGGTAGTGTGTAAAATTTTAAATCGATTGGACGAAAATTGTAATTTATATGCCAAGAAACCATGATCGCAAGGAGATTTTGATTTCTTGTACTTTGATTACATTGATTAGATTGATAGAAGAATTGTACAATTTATCTGTTGATTACAAGCCCTGTTTTACTTCTTTCACAACCAATAATTAAATAACCGGCCAAGTGCAAGTCGGATTTGCGCAATTAGTATTACGAACGTTGCTTTTAACATAAAAAATTTTGTTACGGAAGTAGAAAATCATCAATTTTTTTTCCAAAGTTTATACCAGATAATTTATTAAAAATGATGCACTAGTGATAATTTTCGTTTAATCTACACTCTGTGGGGAATATTCCAGAACTTTTTTAAAATTTTTTTATCAGTACTTTTCGAGATAAGAGGGAGACAGCGATTTTTAGCAATTTTTTAAAAATCATACAAAGAAAAGTGTACACAAATATTACATTATATATATTTTTGAACTCGTGTTTTTACAAGCTTTCATTTGACAACCCACTCGATAATCTGGTAAAAAAAAATTTTTTGCGCTTCCGATTTCACCCCCAAAGCAAACTTCTTAAGTCGACATTTTACTTTCAAAACTACATGGGTCTAATGAGGCTATCAATTCCTACATGCCAAGTGCCAAACTTTAACTTTCCATTTCAAATAGTTTCGGAAAAAATTGGGTCTGACCGACGGACAGACAGACAGACGAACAGATAGACGGACAGTCAGAAGGGCGGAGAGACGGACAGATAGACGGACGGACAAACACCGAAGTGATCTTATAAGTGTTCCGTACAAAAAGCTAAAAATGATGATTTTCGTAAGACCGTAATTATTGCACGGGCAATTATCGAATATTTTTGCCCGATGACATGCAGTTTGAGTTTTTTTTTGTTCAGGATACCCTAGTGTCATGATTTTATTGCAAGAAGAGAAAAATAGTGAACTAAAACTTGTTGCAGGTAACAAAGATATTGACTATAGAGCACACAGAAAAATAAATAAAACACAAACCCTTCACAAATTCCAGAAACAAAAAACACTAAACTTAAAAAAAATATATCTAGTTTGCATCTGGATGTGCCTACCGCCCAATTCTATTAACCGAATTTTTCGCGAAAATAATTAATTTAAAACATTTGTTAACATGTGCGGAGTTATGCTATTTTGCGCAACGCCTTATTACCATTGGAAACTCCCATCTCTACCCACAAATAAGAACGATAAAGACTGGGAGAGACCCTCTATATATTGTAATTTGCCCACCTTAATATCGAATTAGCTACGACCAGTAACCACATTAAGGTGGGCAATTACAATATATAGAGGGTCTCTACCAGTCTTCATTTTTTTGTAAAGTATCGGTTTTGTCCTTTACATTAGCATAAAATTAATTGATCTTTTGTTTTTAAGTTATGACTAGCAATTTTTACATCCGTACCCACAAATAAGGAAGATAAAGACTGGGAGAGACCCTCTATATATTGTAATTTGCCCACCTTAATATCGAATAAGCTATGACCAGTAACCATATTAAGGTGGACAAATTACAATATATAGACGGTCTCTCTCAGTCTTTATCTGCCTTATTTGTGGGTACAGATGTAAAAATTGCTGGCTATAATTTAAAAACAAAAGATAAATTATTTTTATGCTAATTTAAAGGACAAAACAAAGATAATATCATTTTTGGCATTCTATTCCAATGTGGTTTGGTCTATGTCGCACAAATGACACAAAAGCTCTCTAAGAGACTCTCTCTACAGAGAAGTGGAAGCAAACATAAACCCAACCCAACAAGTTTATGTGTCAACAGTACAGATCACAGAGTACAATACACTAACAGTTTCGTTCTGGATGTTTAATTTAACTTCTTTAGAAGAATCTTTCTGGAAATGTGCTTCATAAAAACTTGCAAAAACAATCTACATTTTCCAAATGTTCAATATGCCTAAAAAATATAAACTTTATTCTTAAGATAGTCCCATAAAAAAAAATTAGGCGGTATTAAGTATGGAGATCTTACTATCCAAGGAATAGAAGAAAAAAACGTCTTCAAATCGTTCATCCAGCCATTCTCGCACTTGCTGAGTACTGTGAATGGACCATCTTGATTAAAAAAATAATCCCTTGCACTGCTGAAATGGAAGTTCATGTAAAACATTAAATATTGTGTTTAAGATTTGCAGATAGCTTTCCATTAAAAAACAAAAACCTTAAACTGAAAATAATAGAATAAAAATATTCAATAAATATCCGTGATTCTATAAAAATGAGAATTTTTTTAATTATCAATTGTAAAAGAAATAAAAACATAACTTGAAATCGAATATGAGTTCTTATACCAGTCTAATAAATATAGGCAGCAGACATATAGGAAACAATTGGTTTGATTGGGTGGTCAAGTTTGTGTAGTTTTATGAGTGAGTGAAGTTGTGGGATTTGGAGCTTCATATTTATCAATTTAAATTTATCTTTATCGTGAATGATACCTTTAGCCTGTTCAATTTGTTGTTTTATTTCTTTTTGAAAAATGTTTGTTGGATTTTTATTTAAAATTTCATAATTTCCTATTTTGAAAAAATATAAATCTAACGTTTCATTAATATAGTCGATTTTGTCTATTGCTATTACTGTGTTACCTTTATCTGCTTTGGTAGAGATTACATCATTTTGTTTTGCTTTACTCTGAATGGTTTTTATTGTCCTTAAGTCTTGGTTGATGTTGTTATCATTAGATATGAATTCTTTTTTAATAATTTCGGCTGTTTGAAATCTTGATAATATGTTGTTAGGACTGTCTTTCAAGGCTATGTCAGTATCAATACCTAATATCTCCGATTCTTTGATATGGAAGTTAGTTTGAATATTGTGTTAGAAACCTTTTGTTAAAAGATCCGAAATTAAAAAAAAATGACCCAAAAAACTTTTTGGATCATCTCGAATCATTTTCAAAGCAGATTGCACACACTTCATGGACCATATGAATACGAGCTTAGTGTTATTTTACACATGATCATGTTTCCAGTAGAAAATCTCTGAAGGGGTTTTATATGAAACCACATTGTTGTTACTTGACATAAAAGAAAAAACTGTGTAACATGAAATATTTTTAACCAGTAAATTATACGTTTACAGGTATTATGGGTTTTTTGAAAATTAAAAGAGAAAATTTTGTATTCAAACCATTTTCATGTCGCTGGTATTGTTGTTGCAAAGTAGTGCTGTTAATGGAAAATATAAAACCACCTAAGATCAATACTTTCTTTGAAGAGAATTTACTTCACCTTACACTACGGATTTTTTCTTACTTTTTTTAAGTCGGTTTAATTTTCTTCTTTTAGTGTTAGTTTTATTAAAATTATAACCGAATAAGTGGAAAAACTATAACACATAGGCTAAAAAGTTTTTGGTCTGTCACATAGATGTCGTCCTTTTTAAAAAAAATCCGTATAATTTTTAGGACGTACCAGACTTCAAACGGTACCTGCTAAAATTTCATGACATTTTGACGATTAGTTTAAAAGTTACAGTGGCTTTAGTGGCGCTACTTTTGATATTTTCAAAACAATCGAATTTAGTGTGTTGATTAAACACTGTTTTTTGATAAAGAAAAATGACGTTTAAGCAGGCTTGATGACTGTTACGGGGACTCTGCCCCCGGAAAATTACCCATCATTTATTGGTATGCAGAATTTAAACGCGGTCGTGCAGATACAAATGATGCTGAACGCTCTGGTTACACTGGAAAACATCAAAAAAATCCACAAAATTGTTTTGGATGACCGTAAAGTGAAATTACGTGAGATAGTTGACACCATAAAGACATCAAAAAAACGCGTTGGTCATATTTTGCGTGAACATTTGGGGTTGAGAAAGCTCTATTCGAAGTGGGTACCGCGTTTGCTCATAGTGAACCAAAAACAACAACGTGTGGATGATTCTGAGCACTGTTTGGACCTGTTTAAGCACAATAAGAAGGATTTTTTCATGCGATATGTGACAGTGGATGAAACATGGATCCACCACTACACGCCGGAATCAAATCGGCAGTCAGCTAAGTGGACAGCAGCCGGTGAAAGCTGCCCGAAGCGACAAAAGACACAATAGTAGGCTGGAAAGGTTTTGACTTCTGTATTATGGGATATGCATGGAATAATTTTCATCGACTATGCTGAGAAGGGAGAAACCATCAATAGTGAATATTATATGAAGTTATTGGCGCGTTTGAAGGCAGAAATCGCAAAGAAACGGCACCAAATAAACAAGAAAAAAGTGCCCTTTGTTCAAGACAACGCACCGTGTCACAAGTCAATGCTTACGATGGCAAAATTGCATGAATTGAAGTTCGAGCTGCTTTCTCATCCACCGTATTCTTCAGATTTGGCCCAAGCGATTATTATTTATCCGCCGACCTCAAAAAAATGCTCGCGGGAATGAGATTTGGCTCCAATGAAGAGGTTATCGCCGAAACTGAGGCCTATTTTGGAGGCAAAGTCGTATCCTTCTACCAGAAAGGTATAGAAATGTAAGAAAAGCGTTGGACTGATTGTATCGCTCTCGAAGGAAACTATGTTGATGAATAAAGTCGAATTTTGCAAAAAAAAAAAAATGTTTTAAGTAGTAAGCTCTATCACCGCGCACTGAATAATTTAGAGTCAAAAATACCACTGTTCGAAACATGTATCATGCTTCTGTTGACGTGTCTGCACTTATCTTTATCAACATTTCATTCAATTTTGAGATTTTTAACTCCATATAAGTAAATTTACAATTTATATTTCATGATAAATATGATAGTTTTATGAAAATATCACTTTAATCAACTCGCCTTCATTCTGCAAAAGAACTATGCTTTCATCGTGTGAGAAGTTTTATAAAACGGCAACGGCAAGATTAAACTTAGCACTATGAGTTCTAGAATGTTGAATAGGGTTTTTAAGTTTTTCGACTTTCATAACTTTTTTCTCGACTTTCATAACTTTTTATTTTATTTTAATTAAAACCTTGTAGGTCAAATTTAATTTAATTTATAATTTAGCTTCTCGGTAGAGTTTGTGATAAGCATAAAGTAAAAAGAAAAAGGTTACTTTAATCTACATCCGTGTTGTTGAGAATATAATATTTATATGATGATATACAATAACCTGTGGCGTAGCTATTTGGAGGCCATGTGAATCACAGCCCCTTAAATGTAGAAAATACGCATCTTAGAAATGGAACTTTTCTTTTTATTTGGGATTCTCTTTTATGAAAAATGTTTACCTCCTGGTCAAATAGGTTTTTTGAGTTTCATCGTAGAGAAAGGTTCTTGTTTGTAAAGGTCAGTCATCGATTTTTAGTTTACTGTTTTGAGAGAGATTTAAGTATTGAGTAAGAGTTGGTGACCCTTTAATTTTCGATTGATGCTTCTTCCCTCTGTAAGTAGCTCTGACTTCAGTATCGTTCTTTTCTTAAAGAAATGTCCCTTGTATCCTTCTTTTTAAACAGGATCCCCTCACCAAACCAAAATTTGGAGGCACGTAGAGCGACTTTCGCGGGCTCAAATTAAAGCTTAAAGACTCTAGTTTTGAAAGCCGTTGGACGATTTTGAAAATAAAATATTACGCATGCGCATAGGTCCCTGAAAGGAGGCTGTTTCCTAGGAAGTGAAAAAAAACAGCTAAAATGACTTTTTTTATATAATCTCACTATCTTCGTTTTCGAAAAATTAAAAAAAATGACCCCTGTGCATTTTTTTTGGAAGTCCCGATCAAGAGTTAGAAAAGGTTTTGTCGGTACAAAAATTCAAAATTCGAAAAAATCTAAAGAAATTCATACGTATTCCTAATAGCAAAACAAAACTTTTTTGTTCTATGAATCTAGGTTCTAAAGTGCGTTGCGTACTCCAGGACTCAGGTTTATAGAAAAAAAGGATTTGTTATTCAATAAGGAATTTATTTGAATTTCTCAAATTTTTTGCACAAATGAAAAACCTAAAATTCAAAAATTGGCGGTAAACTTTCCATGGAAAATTCACTTTGATTTCCTTGTCACTTGACAACGTTGCAGAATTGGAATATTTGTATTGAACTCTTGAAATATGTTCTATTTAATATTCTAAAGGAATTTTTAGGAACATGTCAGCTACCAAATCAGATAGATGTATTAATCCATATAATATAGCAGGACATAGAGCAATTTAAGAAAAATAACAAAACCGCTGATGATATGTGTGGAAAAAATTTCTCACGAGATAAGTGAAAACAAAAAAGCATATGTATATACAACCACATAAAATCTTGCCTTCTAAAATCTTTCTACGATCTAAGATAGAGAGCATTGCTTCTTATCAATGAGTCCATTAATACTCTTAGAACGAAAACGCATATATTTTATAATTGTGTATGTAGAGAAAAATATTCTTGTATTTTTACAGGTATTTATCTTTATACCTTTGCTTTATACTTTGCATACACTCTTACTCCTTTTTTTAATCTAAGAAAATCCCTTATTATTTTTGCATGAAGTCTAGCATTGAAAAACAAATAGAGTTATATTAGCATCAATTTGTTCCGAACAGGTCGATAAATTCATTTCAAGTAAAATTTTATAAAAATTATAGGACCATAGATTCACTTATAAAAGTGTTATATTTTATTAAGTTTACAAAATTTTTATGAAATCTCCTGTAATGTTTTCAACTATATATCCCGCGGAAATCGGAGTCATGGAAAACAAAAAAAAATGAATTTCAGTTTCATAGAAAAAATAAGTTTTGTTTTGCAATGGAGAATAGGTATGAATTTTTTTAGACTTCTTCAAACGATTTTTCGAATTTTTGCACCAACTCTCATAACTCGCGATCGGGGCTTCCAGAAAAATTCGGGGGGTTCATTATAGTATAGTAAGGTAATAAAAAAAATCCATTCTACCTGTTTTTTTTCTTAACTTTTAATGATTTTTGGGAGGCGGTTTCCTTTCGGGAACCTCTGCTTAAGTGCAATATTTTATTTTCCAAATTGCCCAACAGCTTTCAAAACTAGAGTCATTCAGCTTTAATTAGAGCCTGTGCAAGCCGCTCTACGTAGCTCCAAATTTTGGTGGAAGGGGTCCGGTTTAAAAAGGATGACCCATATGTATGTATGTATGTATGTATGTATATATGTATGTATATATATATATATATATATATATATATATATATATATATATATATATATATATATATATATATATATATATATATATATATATATATATATATATATATACTTAAATATAAAATTAGTTGGGGAACTCGGCAAAGGAAGTGATAAATGTTCACACAATGTTCATTTAGCCAATATTTCGGTCCTTGGTTGGGACCTTCTACAGGGCACAAACTGAAAAGGAGAAAGGGTCTACTAATTGAGAAAGGTTGTTAATGTGTCATTGCCACTGTTTTGCGTGGTCCCCCTTCCTCCCTAGTTGATTTCTGATGCTTGGATACCCCCTTTGGTGACCAAATCTCCTTTCAAAAAAAAAAAAAATTAATAATTAAATCAACAAATAACTAAATTAATATATTATCTTTCCCTCTTCTTTTTCTCTTTTGCTAGCTCTCTCGCTTCCCCTCTCTTCTCGCCCTTGTTTACCTAAAATTGCGGTTGCTTTTTGATCTGAATTTCCATATTGGTTTTAAGTGTGTTCAATTGATATTTTCTTTCGCTACCAATTCTATAAATTTTGATTATTTATACATTTTTTAGTGGACTAGTTCTCCTTCCGGTTGTTTGTTAGTCGCTTTTATGTTTTTTTTTTATAGGTCTAGCACACGTGCTACAGGGAAATCCCTAAAGCGCTACAGGAGCGACACGTGTGCGGAGAAAGCGATTCACGTTGTTCTTAAATCGTTGTAAATTGTACTCGGTGGGAAACACAGTCCTGGGCACATTATTCCATAGGGATGATGTTCTCCATATAAATGACTGCTTGAAAAGCATTGTAAGAGAAGTAACAAGCTGAACCTCATACGGATGTGAAGTATTAGCGTGACGTGTACTTCTAACATGCACCGCTCTGGGAGGAATGAAACGGGCCACATCCTTCGAACACTTTCTATGGAAATACTTGTAGAATAGGTTCAAGTCGCCAACCGTTCTTCGATGTTCCAGCGAATCAAGGCCACCTGTCAGTGCCGGGTCTTCAATCAGAAAAACAGCTCTTCTCTGAATAGAATCCAACAAATGCAGTGTACGTTTGGGAGCGGAGCCCCAAACATGGGAGCAGTATTCCATAGTTGGTCGAATTTGAGCTTTGTAAAGAATTAACAGTTGTTGTGAAGTGTAAAGCTTTCTGGTTCGAAATAATATTCTCAACTTCTGAGAAACTCTCCTTGCTATGCCTGCAACATGTTCATGCCAGGACATATTTGCTCCCAAATTAACGCCCAACAAATTAAGTGACGATGTTAGGGGAATGGAGTGCCCCGACATAACTATGTCGGGTTCAGCAACGTTAACTTTTTTAGAAAAAAACTGCCGCCTGGAATTTTGTAGCGTTAAATTCCACTTGGTTACTGTCACCCCAAGATAGAATTTCTTCCAGGTCTTTGTTAAGTTGAATGACTTCCTGCTGTCTGCGGATATTCGTCTGAGTAGCCGATGTCCGAGCGTTCAAAGTGAATGAAGAGATAAGTGTACTGTCATCTGCAAAGCTGTAAATTGGATTCTCGGTCTTTTCCAGCAGATCGTTAATATAAATGAGAAAGAGAGTAGGAGACAGTATGGAGCCTTGGGGTACACCGGCGTTGATAGTGAAGGTGTTCGAAAGAAATCCGTCGACTGTCACTCGGAAAGAACGCTCTCTGAGGAAACATGAGAGCCACAAACAGAATTTTCAGACATTCCATAAGAACGTAGCTTAGCCAACAGCCCATCGTGCCATACACGGTCGAATGCCTTGGATATGTCACGAGCAACCGCTCGAGATTCTCCAAAGTGTTCAATTGCTTTGTTCCAAACATGTGTTACATAAGTCAGGAGATCTCCTGTTGATCTATTTTTACGAAAGCCATATTGGTGATCGCTAATTATGTTGAATCCTTCAAGATATTTTAGAAGATGCTTATTGATAGCCTTTTCCATATTATTGAAAGCAGTGCGATTGGTCGGTAGTTATTTGGCAAGGTCTTCTTGCCTTTTTTAGGTAATGGCTGAACTATGGCACATTTCCAGCAGGAAGGAAATATTCCCTTTCTGTAAGGCAGGTTGAAAAGTCTACAGAAAACTGGTGTTAGTTCCCTCGCATAGTTTTTGCAGTAAGCTAATTTTGGCCATTCATGTTAACTCAACGTCGCACTCTTCATGTGAGTGTTTTTGTCTTTTATTATATCTTTTATTATATTTTTATTATAATTTCTACACCAGTTTATTAATAATAATGTGAATAATTTAATTTTTGCCCAAGTTATCTCAGTTGGTAGATCGATTCTCCTTTTCAGTTTGTGCCCTGAAGAAGGTCCCCACCAAGGATCGAAATATTGGCTAAATGAACATTGTATGAACATTTATCACGCCCTTTGCCGAGTTCCCCAACTAATTTTATGTTTAAGAATGTTGTTAGATACGGCAACTTTTGCTTTTTTTCTTTATTATATATATATATATATATATATATATATATATATATATATATATATATATATATATATATATATATATATATATATATATATATATATATATATATATATATATATATATATATATAATATATATAATAATAATAAAATACAAAAAGTTTTTAAAAAATAATCCTCAAATTACGATCCTAACTCCGGACAAAAGCAACAAAACGGTTATTCTTAACACAATCGACTACGAATCAAAAATGGCAGAATTATTAAATGATGAAAGTACTTATAAGAAAATACAAAACAACCCCACAAAGACCTATCAAACTTTAAATAACAATTTAGTTAAAACCTGGTACAACAAAGACTACATCAGTAAGGAAACATATAACACTCTTATCATTCACAATGCAGAACCTCCCAAAATATACGGCCTTCCCAAATTGCACAAGCCCAACATCCCACTAAGACCGATAGTTTCTAGTATACAGTCCCCTTTCTGCAATATCTCCAAATTCCTCTCAAATATTCTTTCTAAAGTCACTGGAAAAAATGTTTTTTATATAAAAAAAACTCTTTCGAGTTTAAAAATTTCATAGATAGTATACACATGCCCAATGAAAGTAAACTCATATCCCTCGATGTCATGTCCTTATATACAAACTTACCCATAAACCTTATAATCACCGCAATAACAAATAAATAGGACCAAATTAAAAAACACACCTGCCTACCACAAGAAGAATTCATAAATGCCATAAATATAATCTTTAAAAACAATTTCTTTCAGTACCAGAACTCATTCTACCTTCAAATGGAAGGTTGTGCAATGGGGGCTCCTATTTCTGCTACCCTTGCCCAACTGGCATTGGAATATTTGGAGGAAAGTGTTATTGACAGCTTAAGCAACAAACCTATTTTCTTCAAAAAAATACGTAGATGATTGCATTCTAGCACTAAAAGAAGACCAAATAGAAAACACAGTTAAAGCCTTCAACCAATTCAACAAAAAATTACAATTCACCATCGAAACAGAACAAAACAACGCCATAAATTTCCTAGATCTAACTCTAATAAGAGAAAAAAACAAAATAAATAGCAAATGGTACACAAAACCAACAAGTTCTGGAAAATATCTAAACTACCATTCACACCATCCTTTAAATTTTAAGAAAAATACCGTCATAAATTTAATTGGCAGAGGCTTAAAACTAACAAGTCCTAAATATAGAGCAGAAAGTAATACAAAAAAAAAAAAACTACCTTAACCAACAACAATTATCCAGTTAAGCTAATAAACAAAATTTTAAAAACCAGAATTCACAAATTATATAATACTCTAGATAAACAACCAAAACAAAGAACAGCTACAACATACATATCCATGCCATATATTCAAGGACTTTCAGAAAAAATTAAAGTAGTCCTCAAAAAACATAATTTAAACTGTTTGCCACAAAACGCATAACTCATTAAAACACCTTTTTACCCCCCTAAAATCCAAAACACCCCTACTGAAACAATCAAACCTGATATATTCTATTCCATGTCAAAACTGCAACGGCTGTTAAATCGGCATGACTAAACAACATCTAGAAACTAGACTGAATGGCCATAAGTATGATAAGAATAACCCAACAGCTCTATCAAAACACGTTAAACAAACCAAACACTCGTTTGATTTTAAAAATACAAAAATCTTAAAAAAAGAGTCAAATTATTTTAAAAGATCAATGCATGAAATGATCTGTATTAATAAAGAGAAAAAACAATATAAACGACAAAAGCGACGTTAGGGGTCTGAGTCATATTTATTTCGGACTCTTCTCATAGTAACTCAATAGCAGATAATAAATAAAAAAAACACATAAACAAACCAAAGGATGACTTTCGTTCCCTATACAAATCTAAAGTTATTTTAAAAAATGTGACCGTCTTAGTAACACCTTTTAAAGAATGTTAAGTGTGTCTTCGTTTCAACCCACACATGTAAGTTTTTATATATATATTTTGTGTGTATTTTTATTATTTTCACCTTCTACATTGTATTATAAGTTTAAGAATTTTATATATTCATAATTAAAAAAAAAATTGTGCGTCCTTTTGAATATCCAAAACAGAAAATTTCAATTTTTAGATGAACTGAAGAAGCCTGAAAATCGGGCAAAACGTTTTCAATAAATTCTAACTAGAACATGATGTAATTTCTCTATCCTTAAAACAAAAGAACCATAAAGCCCAAGAAATTGAAAATATATATATATATATATATATATATATATATATATATATATATATATATATATATATATATATATATATAATCTAGAGAGATTTTCTTAAAAGAACAATCGTGCTTAATTTAAGTTAGTACAAATGATATGGTATTTACACATTTAATAACAGGAAATCGATATCGTAAAATGTTGATTTAATAAAATACACCTTATTTCTACAACCGCAAAAATAACAATGTTTGAACATTAATTTATGACAGTGTGCAAAGTAATACTTTCTGTCATTGACAATATTCTTTAACGTTACCATGACAGGGTGAGCAAGAAATTTATGCCCTAATGCGTGAATTATTTTACATGTTAATAAAATTAATAAGATCTGCATATTTAAATAACTTATTTTTGCATTTTTTTTTTATTGTCAAACTTATGAAAAAGAAACAAACAAAGAAGTATATAGAAAACAAACAAACATTTCTTCTAGTAATTAATATTTACAAAGTTAACGTTGAGTATACCACCAGTGCATAAACCAATATTTATTTCGAAATAAGCCAACGCAGCTCGAAATGTAGAAATGAAACGGACCTTAACTTTTAAAGTAGAAGAGACAATATGTGAATTTATGCCTACAAAACTTTCTCAGACATTTTTTTTTTCTTTATTCATATGACACCATTCTATGAATTACTAATGTATAACTATATGTATTTTCATTTGGTCTTATCCATCGCTCTCAATAATTTCCATTATTTTACAATAAAAAAGTCTAACTTAATTGAAAAATCAAAGCAAATGTTACTTTATAACCTTGTTATCAAACTATGTAATCAAACTTTATGGTTTTCATCGTTTCAATAATAAATTGTTTTGTTTTACGATAAAAGTTCAGCTCTGTTTGAAAATTAGTGTACTGTGTCTCTTAATAAGTATATTAAAATAAAACAGTTGTTGAAAAATTATTTTTCGGAACTTGTGGTAATCTGAAATAATTTTAAAATAGTTTGATAATCGACCACCACCTCAAGGACTAGATAAAAGACCGGCCAAGTGCAAGTTGCACTTGCGCAATTAGTATTCCCTACGTTGATTTATTTTAAAATAAAAATTTTTGTTACAGAGAAATAAAATGATCAATGACTTCACAAAACACATCCCAAATGAGTTTTCAATAAAATTTCTTTTCGATCCTTACTGAAAATTGATGACCTTGTGATAATTTTCGTTCAATCTATATCCTGTATAGAATTCTATAGAATTTTTTCAAAATTTTTTGAACAGTACTTTTCGAGATAAGGAAGACTGCGATTTTTCGTAATTTTAAAAAAAATAATACAATGAAAAGTGTACGCAAGTATTACATTATATATACTTTTGAACTCGTGTTTTTATAAGCTTTCATTTGACACCCCACTCGATGACCTGGTAAATTTTTTTTTTCACTTTCGATTTTACTCGCGCACGAGCTCTTAAAGTACGTGCGAGTTTTCATGCAGCTAATCACAGTGAATTTTTTTTTTTTTTCGTAATATAATACTGAAGTTGGGTGTTTTCCGTAAGGAAAAACACTCAAGTTGAGTGTACGAAAATACACTCAATTTTTCAAGTAAAAATAACAAAAAAATATATGCACGCTTTAAAATCGTTGTAACAACTTTTTACCCCAAAATTCAAAAACCATTTGGTTTTTAGAAGAGTTGAGTACAGATGAAATCGAATATGGAAGAAAGTTTTATAGAAAAAATTTGATACTTTCAAAAATGGTAAACGTTGTGGAAACTCAGTGAAATAGCGCCCATTGACTATTTGGTTCTCCAAACCAAACGGTTTTTGAATTTTAGCATTAAAAATTGTAAAAACGACTCTGAAACGTGCATATATCTTTTTAGTATTTTTACTTTGAAAATTTATATCTACACAGTTACACTACTTGGAGTTTGCTACGATAAATTAACAAATTAACATTAATATTTAATTATTTCGTTTTCAAATGAAATAACTAAATAAGAAAACGAAATTTTTATTAATCCATATCATTGGTGCAAAAATTAACATACTGACCTGAATTTTTTATATAATACTCGCAAATGTGTGAAAAATAAGCAGACATTGTTCATTTTGGCCAATTTTCTAATTAATATTGAAATTTTTCAGCGTAAAGTTTATTCATTGTTTATAACAAATTAAACAAACAATTTTGTCAAGCGACTATATCTGTAAGAAGTGTACAAGCCTAAAGTGTTTCTACGCAAAAATCGACTTGATTCGTTAATTATTAACAGAAAAACAACGAGTTGATTATTGCGTTGTAAATTGATGTTCTCCGTCGATCGACGCGTTCACAGAGTTATCCTCTCTTCTGCCTACTACGGAAACAGGGGTCACACGTAGATTTTTTTTTATGGATTCTGGAGCAGTCTGCGTCACTTTATGGATGCCCCAATTCCCCATTCAGAGAGAGTTGAGCTCTACGGGGGCATTTTTCAAAGATAATGGCCTGGGTCTCTGGATTGACCTTAATCCTCCATCGGTCAAACCAATCAGACAGATGCGTTAGGTGAAGTTTATGTCTGGCCGTGATGTGGTTAATCCTCCTGGTGGGGGTGGAAATGGCCGTGTTATCAGCGTACAGTTGGAGGGTAGTGAAAGGATCTCTGGGGATGTCGGATAAGTAGATATTGAAAAGGTGTGGAGATAGGGTGGAGCCCTGTGGGACTCTAGCTCTTATTCTCTTAACCCCAGAAAGAGATTGCTCAACACGGACTTGGAAGGTCCTGTCAGAGAGAGGAATGATTGGACCGGAGTAGTAAGATGATGAGGGTGGCCGAATCTTATAAGTTTGAGGATTAAGCCTTCGTGCCAGACCTTGTTGAAGGCTTTAGATATATCTAGGAATACAGCTCCAACCCTGGATCTATGGTTAAAACTGCTGGAAATGAATTAGGACACGAGTAGAGGCAGTTCTGTAATTCAGTGCCTCAATCGATATCTCATTTCGCTCTAGAGTTATCGTGGCAATAGTCCGACGGAAATAAGTGGCTATGTTTTTCGTGATCTACTAATACTAAAACTTGAAGAAATCTCGAAATGCGATTTTTGCACGAATACAATATTTCCTTTAGTCAGGAAAGTAAAAAAGGGTTTAACTGAACCATAAAATATATACATTTTGGGAAGATACTCGAATTAAAACGCAATTTGACAAATTATTATGAATGACATGAGTTGAACCAATAGCAAATTTTTAGCGTTTCCTCCACAGAAGCGGCATATTATGTGTTTTCTTTTTCTTTGCATAGAACAACGAGATACATACTAACGCCAAATGCTGAAATACCGACCGGTGTCTCTCCATAATTTTTATGTTTCTTGACGTGAGTCCCTGTACATTATTACATAATTTCTTAAAAGTTTAACCTTAATTAGTTGCTTAATAGCAGACAAACCTTTTAGTCTATAAGTTAATAAACGGTAGATTTAACCCCCAAGTATTACGTAAATTTTAACTTTTAGTTTAACTCCCTTCACGTCTAAATCTCATGGGTGACAAAAAGCGCTGTGTTCAAGAGAGTGTCCCGTCTAGGCCCATTTCGAGATGAAATGTATGCTCACGGGTCTTGGCGTAAATCAACGAGAGCTGCTAAAATGTTGGCATTTCATACCGATTACTTTGCAGATGTATAAAGCTAACAGATGTAGAATTTATAAGTTTGAAGTCGTTAAAACAACATTTAAATTTATGAACAAGAATAGTTTTGCAGCACAGAGTTTAGCAGAGGGACTTATTAGAGTATAGAAGAGAAAAATAGTTTATCGTTTTAAAGGAAATATCGTATATTGATTTGTCAATATCAAATTGAAACCTCTGATCTTTACTGAAAACTGATGCCCTCAAAATTTTTTAGTTTTTTATATATCAGACAAATTATTAAAGGTAATCCACTCGTGATAATTTTCGTTCAATCTTCATCCTGTGAAGTATATTTCAGGATTTTTAAAAAAAAATGTTATCATTATTTTTCGAGATAAGGGGGCAGCGATTTTTTAAAAAATAGTACAAAGCAAAGTATGTGTATTTAACACCTAACTCGATGACCTGGTAAAAAAAATTCACTTCCGATTTCATCCCGCAAAACTAATCCCTTAAGTCAAAATTTAACTCTCAAAACTACATGGCTCTAATGAGGCCATCAATTCCTATATTATTACTCAGTATATATCACCACTACACCAAACACTTTATTTTTGCACTCGACGCGCGTTTCGCTAACCATGTTAGCTTCATCAGGAGCGATGATTGACTAAAGCTAAACTACAAATCTACCTATTTATACTTATCCTAACCCTTGAATTAATCAAGCGGAACTAATGACATAGGCAAGGCCGTCAGTTCCGGTCAAGTAACCAGTAGAGGGGACTATAAGGAATAGGCCCTCTGTCTTTATTTAAACTACTTTTACATTTTATGATTTCCATACTTTCGTATGCGTTCAACAATCTCCTATCAGATACATCCTTTATTAATCTTAGATTATCTAATGTTACAGTATGATTAGCTTCAAGGGCAAGTTCGGCAATGCTAGACTTTTCTGTTCTATTGTATTTTAAGTGTGCTAAGTGTTCTTTAAATCTTGTTTTAATTGACCTTTTAGTTTGCCCAACATACTTTTTGTCACAATCATTACAACTAATTTCATAAATTCCACTTTTCTCACAATTAGGAATCTTATCTTTGGGATTTCCTAAGATATTCCTCAGATTGTCTGATGACTTATAGACTTAGATGAGGCCTACCTTATTAAATACCTTATTGAGTCCCTTGCTATATTTCGGATTATATGGTATGGAGACATACTTGGTGTTATTTTTTTTTTCGCGTGCAAAAAAGGTGGAAATCTGAATATTAAACCTAAACTTATGTCTATTTATTAGCTTATTTACTAAGTCATCGTCATAACCATTAACTCTAGTTATATTTCTAATACGATTCCTTTCTTTATTAAAGTTTACTCTATTCAGAGGGAAAGTGACCAAACGATGAACTAAAAAATGTAATGAGGCATATAATCCGAAATATAGCAAGGGACTCAATAAGGTATTTAATAAGGTAGGCCTCACCTTAGTCTATAAGTCATCAGACAATCTGAGGAATATCTTAGGAAATCCCAAAGATAAGATTCCTAATTGTGAGAAAAGTGGAATTTATGAAATTAGTTGTAATGATTGTGACAAAAAGTATGTTGGGCAAACTAAAAGGTCAATTAAAACAAGATTTAAAGAACACTTAGCACACTTAAAATACAATAGAACAGAAAAGTCTAGCATTGCCGAACATGCCCTTGAAGCTAATCATACTGTAACATTAGATAATCTAAGATTAATAAAGGATGTATCTGATAGGAGATTGTTGAACGCATACGAAAGTATGGAAATCATAAAATGTAAAAGTATTTTAAATAAAGACAGAGGGCCTATTCCTTATAGTCCCCTCTACTGGTTACTTGAATGGAACTGACGGCCTTGCCTATGTCATTAGTTCCGCTTGATTAATTCAAGGGTTAGGCTAAGTATAAATAGGTAGATTTGTAGTTTAGCTTTAGTCAATCATCGCTCCTGATGAAGCTAACATGGTTAGCGAAACGCGCGTCGAGTGCAAAAATAAAGTGTTTGGTGTAGTGGTGATATATACTGAGTAGTATCATTGTGCCAAGATTCCACATTCCCAACTTAGTCCTATATTAGTGCTAAGTTTCAACTTTCTATGTGAAATAGTTTCGGAGAAAATCTGGCGTGACTGACGGACAGACAGACATCGAAGTGATCTTATAAGTGTTCCGTATGGAACACTAAAAAATGTTGGCTGCTTAGGGAACAACTATTGTACACGTAAGTATAAACAGTTCAACATTCTCCTTCTTCTTTTTGTGGTACTATCCGTTCCGGATATTGGCGATCAATCTGGCTATCTGTACTTTGTTTACAGCTGTTCGAAACAAACTTGTTGTAGATTTATTGAATCGCGTTCTTAAGTTCTTTAAACAAGATATTCTACTTTTTCCAGACCCCCCCTCCTTCCTTTCGCCTTCCCTTGCAGTATTTATTGCAGCAAGCCGTATCTTTCGTTGTTTCTCATGATGTGTCCGACATATGCCAACTTCGTTTTCTTTATTTCCATCATTATCTTTCCCTATTCTTCTTAAAAATTCTTTATTGATAACGTGGTCATGGTATTTTCAAAATTTTCGGGTATAACCACATTTACAGGGCCTCTGCCCTCTTACATGACGGCTCCGTCAATGTCTACGACTCCACCCTATTCAGACACACGAAAAAAACATAGCATCTCAGTAACCTACTTTTTACCGGTATTGGTATGTCGTGCATCCAAATAATTTAGCCACTCTCAGGAATGCGACTATTGATCTTTCAATTAGATTTTTGGTCTCTACTGAGTTATCCTATTCATCGTTCACTCTTGTCCCCAGATATGTATATATTTGAATTTTCTTAATACTGAGTGATAAACCATCACTGATTTCAGCCACTCTATTAATTATATCTTAAAACTCTTCAGTGTTGTCCGCAAATACGACCGTATGGTCACCGTATCGTATGTTATTTATGTATTCCCAGTTTATCTTTATTCCTTTGCTGATGTCCTACAAGGCCTCCTGAAAATTAGTGATTTTTTCGGACTCTTCTCCTTAGATTTGTATAACTGAAGTTTGGTTCCAGTACAAGTTGTTAATTATTCCCATGCTTTATTCTATCAAATACCTTTCTGTAACCAATAAAAAAGGCATGGATGACGTGGTTCACATCCCTACATCTTTGGAAGAGAACTGTACACTAAATAGGGCCTCTCTAGTACCGATTGCATTTCGAGATATGAATTGTGTTTGCCCTATATATTTTTCAGTCAATCTGAAAATACTTTGGTGAATTATCTTCAAGAATAACTTCAACAGCTGGCTCATTATG
Source organism: Pachyrhynchus sulphureomaculatus (assembly GCA_019049505.1). Lineage (NCBI taxonomy): Eukaryota > Metazoa > Arthropoda > Insecta > Coleoptera > Curculionidae > Pachyrhynchus > Pachyrhynchus sulphureomaculatus. The sequence continues at coordinate 116,940,423 of CM032455.1, forward strand.
CTTACAGTTTGGATTGTTAATGATCATTTAGAAATGTACATTCAACCATAAATCCCACCATAGCAAACCGGCTATTCAAGAGCCCGAAGAACCAGAGATCAACTACTGAACATTCGCTAAATAATTGAAAAAAACGCGTGAATTTAACAACTCCCTCTATTTATGCTTTCTAGACTATCGAAAAGCATATAATGAGGTAAAATAGGCAGAATTATGGTCAGCCAAATGAAATGGAATCTTACAAGTTTAATTAAAAATCTGTACACCGATTCCAAGTATCATGTTGTTGTTAACTATACAAAATCTGAAGAATTTTAGCCTCACTGCGGAAAATAAATAAAACCAAAATTATTATTGTTAGTATCTACTTAGGATCCCGAATTATTAATGCCGGTACAGTGAAGAGGGAGATCCGTCGAGAGTGTGTTCTTACAAAAGTTGCTGTGCAAAAGCTCAAGAAAATTTGGCAAGGCAACCGTATATCCAAACGAATGGCTGTAAGTCCTGTACATTGGAAAAATCGGAAATAAAAAAACTAGATGCCACAGTAATGTGCTACTGGTGAAAAATGCTTAGGATATCGTGGACCGCACGACGCCCTAACGATTCAATTATATCAGAGCTCAATGTCCAAAAATGTATTTCGACTTTTATCTAAACAAAAATCATTAAATTTTTTGGCCATATCTTGAGAAAAGTTCCGGCATGATCCGGGTAAAAAATCCCGAGGACGTTCCCCGTAATGTTGGATGGACCAAGTTATCGATCTTACTAATAAACTACTTCATATACTAGGCCAGGCAGGATATGAAATGGGAGGGGAACGCAACAAATTGACCACCACATTCCCTGGAGGGAATTGAGACTGAAGAGAGAGAGAGAGAAGGATATAGCACCAAATTGCTACCTCTTGATTACAAACAAGAACTAACAGCTCCATTAGTTGATACCTTCTCAAGCTTTATAATTTTATTGTAAAATCACTTATTAGGACATTTCCTAAATATCCATTACAAGGTAAAACCATTTTTAACGTCTCTACAATATCGGGTCACGTTTAAACAGAATCGAAAAGCTTGATGGCTAAAGTATGTCCAACCTCCAGTGAATGACTTTATTACGTTGTGTTGTTTCTAAAATAATAATTTTTAAATTGGTGTGCCTATGGTAAGCTATGTGAGCAGCTGCCTTTAATCTTTTTAATTTAAAGCATAATTTTGAGTTTTTGTGAGAGGAAAGAAATCACACCAGTGATCAGAAAGGCTGCAAAATTTTTATTTTTAATTTTTGATGTTTCTTTGAAGACTTCAATATATGTTTCAATAAATAGGTAAATATTTTTTTTTATTGGATATTTAGATTTATTAGAAATTCAGAATATTTCTAATTTCATAAAATAACGAAAAACATAATTGGTAATAACTTTTGGGACGTAAAAACGAAGTAAAAAATTTGTAAAAAATACATATCTTCATTTATTAACAAGTTAGTGCAAATTATTAAATAGTTATTTTATTTTAATAATCTTACGCTACCTCATTATACAATGAGCTTTGCAAGTGCATAATAATAAAACTTAACAGTAATTACAATAATTTGTTAAATTCTCTATTTTCTTTTTTTCACATAGAATAAAAATTCTTCCTTCTTCTTTTCTTCTTAATCAATAGGGGAATAAAAAAAGAGAGAATAGTAATTGACCTAAAAACTTAAGAACTATTTATTTATTGCTAGCTTCTTTTTTTTATAAATTTTAGTAAATGCTCACAGCTTCACCTCAGTGTGTTCAAGGTATATCCCCTCTTCGTGCGCAGTGTTTCTCTTGCTTGCTTATAATGTTGCTACAGTGAAAATAGTAATGTGCTTAGCTATTTTATATATTAACTTACACATATGTTGATATTAGATTATTCTTATACTAAATAAATTAAATAACATGTTTGTAATAATAACAAGAAAGGCATGTTTGGTAGTTGAATCGGAGTTACCTCACAGACTTTTAAACCTTCTGGCCCACAAAATTTTATTATTTCCTTATCATATTTAATGTATTTGCAGCTGTATAGACCATTTTAGATACCTAAAATAAAAACAAAAATAGATAAGAAATAAAATGATAATAACAACCGAAACAATAATATATAAATGAATATTCTTAATAAATCTTTGTTAATTACTTCACCATTTAAATTCTAGAGTTGCGATTTTTGAATTAATTGTTCGTGTTTACGTGATTGCTTAATCCCTAAATTCGTTTTTAGAATGACTAAAAAAGCAGCTGTGTGTCGAGCAGTGAAGTATTATCTATATCCTATCCTAAGCAAAGCTATAGTGAGCTACAAGTCGCAAAAAACTCGGTTAAAATTCAGAGTTATTTTGCGATTGGTAAACGTGTACACAACTTCAGAAAAAACAAATAAATGGAACAAATCATTGTAAAAAATATTTGATGGTCTAAGAATACAGCAAAATATGAAGATCAGTTCATCATGGTGCCTCAAATATTGAACTAGTCCCGATTCTTAGTGTTAAGGGGTAGTTGCTATCTGCACACCTAAGACATTTTCTAAACTAACAATTGCATATTAGCAAAATAGGACCAAAGAAACTAGAAAATAGACAAATGGAATGGGAGGGATAAATTTAAATTTCAAATTTTTGTATCTTAACTAAACCTAAAGAATATTTATTTCTTGCTCAACTAATGAAAGTGATTTAGAAGTTTATACTATATATTACGAATATATGCAGTAAGCCTCGTATATCTTGTAAATTTTACGCCATATTATATCTTGATCACTTCCATCTATCCTTGAGAAAATGTCAACATCACTTCTTTTCTTCCTCACTAGAATAGGGTTGCTTACAATTTTAATGCGGCCGTTTCTTCTAGCGCTGCTTGTTTGCTAACATTACCACGTTTCCTTTACGATTTCCTTGACATCAGAAGATAAATGTTTTCTACTTTTGCACGGGGTAACCTGTTGAGATACACTTGACTCGCAAATATTTTCCATGACTACGTTGCTCTATCGCACACGAAGTAACAGTAATTACGAGGCTGGTTTGAAAAGTCCGAGAGATGGCACCACCGGCGCGTATCGAGCTCATGTTTAGTTAGTAGCATCTCTTGAACGAACGCACACCAAGTTTCAGCCATATTGGTCATGGCCCTAAAGTTTCACCTTCTTTGGTACGCTCGTACCGTGTAATATACATGCCGTGAATTGAAATTTTACTCAGATTTTCACAGAAAACTGCCACCTTCAATTTGTCTTTTTCCAGAATCATGGAACTAGAGGTAAGTACTATTAAGCATATTTTTTTAATTAATTATTATTTAATTTATTTACTGGGTAAAATGAGCTTAATAATGTTGAAATTTTTTCTTCAATTTTTATGTTTCAAAGGAAAATTAATAGAGAACCAACCTGAATTAATGCGATTATTTTTTTAATTGAAATTCTAAAGTACCTACTTTCTAAATATCCGAGTCTCTATAGACGAAAATGGTGGACAGTTCGTCAAATAATATTATAAAAAAGTTATTTTCTGATTGTCTCCATAATAAAAAATAATAAAAAATATTATTGATTACGAAATGGGGTTGGGATGGATCGCAGCAAAATCAATATCAACAACATTTCACGCTAAACGACAATATTGATGATGCTAAGTTCATTGGTAGCGATCGAATTGGTTATTAATGAAGAAGGAGGGCAATGTGTTTGGTAGAATAAACTGTAATAATCGCCACTGTTTTGTAGACAATTCTATTTATAAAAGAAACGCAGCTAGGAACAAAATCAAATGTACTGAAAAAAACAATTCAAGAACCTTTAAAACACTCAAAATAATCAATAAAGTTGGTCAATAAAATACCAACTACTTCTGGCAATGATTGACGCAAAGTATGCAATGATGTCAGAGGAGTTAATACGTGGAGTCACATTTAAGGATTTTAATAAGTTAATAAAAACACTGACGATAGCAATTAAGAAACCAAAAATTATAGAATTTTTTTTGTCTACTCCACATACGCTAATCAGATTTTTTGAAACTCTTGTGCATACTTCGTTCAAATTGCCCTTTCGCAATGGCAGGCTCGAGGCCAATACAAGGTATTTATAGCGGGTACAAAAACATGCTGCATTTTCATGAGTTTAAGGAAAAATAGACATGTTATTTGATATTCAAAAAACCCAGATATTGCAATACTAATAATGGAAATGTTGCCAGGGGATTTTTAAAAAATGCGAACCTGAAATAACGGAAATACATTTAGAATGGATTTAAATATTTTAAAATATCCTGGATATCACGACCAGTGATTACAACGTAAATATAGAAAGGTTCAGGTTCTACTGCAAAGGAACGGCGGTCTTGTATGCCAAATTGTATAATTGGCATCCACTGTCAACCGCGGTGCGTAAAATACGTGGTATAGAAGTTATCACTGATTTTTAATACTGATAGGCCATTTGTCAGACGGAGTTGCCGAGTCAAGAAATAAAGATTTCCAATAACGGTAGGTTCAGTTTTGTAAGAAAGTTGAACATAATTGACTATAATAGGAAAGTAGTAAATTGCTTACATCTGATCCTTGTTTATGATTTAGGAAAGAAATAAATCGAAGAACAAGTTTACTTTTTCCCGAAAGGCGTTAGAATTAATTACCACAGAGTAAACATTTTCGTCGGGTGGCGACAGTCGCGATATTGAAAGTGATGAGAATATCGCTCGAATTGTATTTGTTAATATTTTGGATTTATTGTATATATAAACTTATAGTTTTTGAATATAATAGAATTAACAATATTTTAAATTTATATTTGATTTAATACAATTCTTTTTTTTTATGTTTAATCAAGAGATGGGTATATAACCTAATTTTTCACCATTTTCATGAGTTTTATGACATATTCTGTTCGAAATTAGTTAACCGTCGTTTTTTACCTTCAAAAATCACGCAGTATATTAAAAGAGATTTTTGACAACTTTCAGGATTAAAAAGAAAGCAGAACTATTTATTTCACAAAATTTTTTGATTAGCTCTCCATAGTATTCGGAGTATTTTGATAAATTAATAAATAAGATGCCAAATATTTGTGAATCTGTAATTAAAATTAAAGGTGGTTATTTTGACGAAAGTAAGATTGATGAGTATTTTTATCAATGATTTCACCTATTTTACGATAATAGAGTCACTTTTATTTTATATTTTCAGTTCTAATAAAAAATTCTTAGTGGTTTCAAACTTTTAACCTTAATTTTCTAAACTCTGTCAAGCTCTTAAATTGGAAGGAAACATAGAATATATCCTTTGAATTCCGGACTGCTCCTTGTCGCTGGTACAAGAGCAGAAGATTAAATTGCGGAACAAAGGCGGTATTCCCGCTGTTATATGTATATATTGAATTCCGGACCGCTCCTTGTCGCTGGTACAAGAGCAGAAGATTAAATTATGGAACAAAGGCGGGATTCCCGCTGTTATATCAACTCACCCTTCAGTTCACGAAAGATATTTTTTCATTCTAGTCGGTCATGTATGATTAGCAAGTTACAGATATATTTATTTTAATACCGGAAAATAATTCCCCATTTTACAAACTTTTTTTATAGGATCTTTATCAGTATGACTCTCGTAACCAAAGATTAACAGGATCCCTTATAACTTATATCACACATATTTGGAACAACGTAATTAAACATTTTGGAGAATACCAAGTGGTTGTGCACTTGATACATCCAAGGCATTTGATCGTATTTGATATGACGGATTGTTGACTAAGCTGTGCTCTTACGGTACGTCGGAACGCTTTTGTTTATGGTTGTCGTGTTTCCTCAAAGAGCCTTATTTAGGAGTGACATTTGACGGGTTCATATTTAGTACCTCCACTCTCTATGCCGGGGTAAGCCATAGCTCCATATTACCTCCTACTCTTTTTTCTCCTTTGTGTTATCGATCGGCTGGAAACGACTAGAACTCTAATTTATAACTTTGCCAGTGCTTGTTTCTTACTTTATACTGAACCCTTGAACATCAGCTGCCTATATAAATATGCGCAGACTGCAGGTAGTTGTTCCATCACACAAAAATTTGAAGGTAATAATAACCAAGCAGAATTTACTGTTTCAGAAACCCAGGTAGTATTTGATTCTAAAAAAGCTAAAGTGCAGAAACCGATATAGTTATGCCGGGACACTCTCTTGCTCTAACGTCGTCACTTTACTTGCTGGGGGTTAACTTGGGAGAAAATATGTATTATTAGTTAGATGCTATTCACCTGATTGGCGACTCACAACTCACCAGCAACCATAAATCATTGGTAAGTCGAAAAAAAAAAAACGGTTGATAGCTTGAGCCTATTCAATATCATGGAAATTGTTTGATGGATATAGTCCACTATAAGATTTATTTTCTTTTTAAATTAGGTTTTCATAAACTTTAATTTATTAAAACTTTCATTACCTCTGGATCACTTACAAAATGGGATACACTAAATAGGTTATAAATTTATATTGATAGAAATTGTTTAAGCGGGAAAATATAAAACATGAACTAACAGTTTCATTAAAAAGGTCTAACTTTAAAACGGCTCAATTTGTCGGGTATGGGTTTAAATTTTAAAATTATTCACTTTTCTAGCAGTTTCTAGATATTCTTTCTCTTTTAAAGATTTTTCTTTTCTTCCATTCGGCGTATGACATATAACATTGTTAAATAGAAAAGCCAACTTGTTTTTTTCTTTCATAACAGCTAGATCGGATATAAGTTAAAGAACATTTAGTGAATCTGGTTATTACTGTTCTAAATAAGTCCAATTACTTACCATTAGCCATGTCTTATAATTGCCTGCCAAATCTTGATAGAAAATATACTCCGTATTTTTGTCAAAGAATAAGAGGATTTTCAAATATTGTTTTCTGTCATGTATGTTCCATGTGTACCAAGGAAGGTTGCAGAGATTTTGAAAACATTTTTCCCACTAAAAATAAACGGACTTCAAGTGATATCTATTCGCTTTATAAAACTCCTAATACTATCATTATCAATTATTTAACAGGGCTACTCTGTAGCTTGAAAAGTGAGTCAGTCGCTAACTGACTATTTATTATGATCTAAGTCATCGAATGTGGCTTCCACCTATGCTAAACTCTTATCAAATCTAGTTTTGTATGAAATCGCGACCTACACTAAATTTCAAACTTTATGCCAAAAAGGGAAAACCTGATTCTATCCGTCGCCCGCTAATCTCCTAAAATATGTATACTGATTCGACGTTCTTGACATTCAGCTGATGTGCACCAAAATGATCCCATCCATATAATGTCTTAATCCTAGCGATTGGAGAGCAAACCTATTAGCATTTTTAGACAAAACCAATTAAAGCAGAGAAAAATGCCAGTTTGACGTTGTATCAGTAGCTTGTTCATAAAATGCTTGGAGTTCATCAAGCCTGGTAACCTCGATCAATAGCACAACCATTCATTCTCTACCCAGACCAAAAGTATCTGGTCGGCTGCTGAGTAGAAGCTACTAGCTACCGATCATAGATCCGCGAATATCTTCGCATTTTCTCTTAGGCTCGTATATCCTTGTATAAATTCTATATTCTTTTGCATTTTTGTCATGCTCTATTTGTCCAAAATGGTTAAGGCCACTCGGCAACTCCATACTACTTTAAAGATATGTGACCTGGATCTAAGTGCTTAAGCGCAGCTTGACTGTCAAAAAATGTTGTGAATATTTTGTGTTTATGGTACTGCTTTGATAATATTCCTGCACATATTTCAATGACATATACTTTCGTTTGGAATATAATGGCAGACATTGTTATACAGAATGACACCTTATCCTTGCCTGTTCTCCATATAACCTTATTCTAAGATTACATTGTAAGGCAAATTATTATTTTATTTTCTAAACATAATGTCTGGAAGCATATTGCTTATACCGTGAATTAACTCTTACTTTAGGATTATCATAAATTTTATTTTTGAAGATGATCTAATTAGCCACCACCAGATAATAAAAACAATACTGAAATAATACGATCTAAAGATGTAAATAGGCATCTAGCTTATTTTAAAGAATACATGAGATAAGCGGTTTCTTACATATTAAAATTTTTATTCGAGGCATGTTAATAAAAGATCACAAATTAAGCAATGACGTTAAAAAACATATAATAAAATATATAGCTTAAATACTTACATTGGATTCGAAAATAAGTGGATATTGTGCCGCTTTATGTTTTATAACATGAAATGGATCACAATTTAATAAAGATCATAAACAAAATAGAATATTATACAATAGTATAGATAAAATAAAATGAGGTAAATTAGAATATATAATATAAGAGATAAAAGATCGAGATATAAAACAGATAAATAAATTAAGAACTTATAGCATGCAATCGATATTCGAAAGGACCAACAAATAGTGCACAATAAAATTGTTAAAAAATCACTGGTATGCAAAAAATTAAATCCAAGCAAATTTTTAATGTTTTAGTTTAAAGCTGGTCAAAAAGTAACGATTTTTTATTCTCAGCTAGTCTACTAAAAATAATTTTTTAATCTTAGAAAGTTAATGTTAGTGTCTGTTCTTTTTCGTGTATTATAGTCGTGTATGTTTTTCTCCGTGAAAACAACAATTGTTTGACGTGCTGTGTGAGAGCACGCATTGTCTAATGGAGAATAATACGACGTCTTCAGTTATTTTTTCTGATTTCATCGCTGACTTAGAGCAGACAAATTGTTGTATACCATTCAGAAATTACTCTTCTTTGATCTTCAAGAGCAACAGTTGCAACATGTCTGGTATAACCAAAGAAACAAGCGATTGTTGCTTAGTTTCCGGCTCGTACGAATATATCCAAGTTTCGTCTCCTGTTACGATGTTCTATACGGATTTTGAGAATTTTTTCAGCATTTCCTTATACCAATTGACACGAGCCTGTTTTTGAGTTTCGATCAAGTTTTTCACTGCTAAATGTTCATGCCAAATCGAATGTATTGCCATTTTCGATATGCCCAAGGATGCCTCTACCTCACGATAAGTCACATGCCGATCTTTTTTAATCATGTTACGAACAGTATCGATATTTTTTGGAACAACAAGCGATTTTGGTCGTTCTTCACGAAATTCATCTTTGACGGAAGCAGGACCATGACCAAATTCAGCAAACCAATTGTAAATAATCTTTTCTGATGGTGATTCATTATCAAAAGTTGAACGAAGCGATTTGTGGAATTGTTGTTGAGTTAGACCTTTACTAAAATCGTAAAAAATCATCCAACGAAAACCGTGAAATTTCCATTTGATCACAAAATCGGTTTTTACACGCCCACTCTAAACAAACTACTCGGCCAATTTCTGTGCTGCCACTGTTTTAACAATAACAAACGTCAAATTTTACAAGAGTGGTAATGTCACGTCTCAATAGCGCCACTTAGTGGTCGTTTGTAAAAACTCAAAAGGCTACCCTCGTATTACGAATAACACATATATTTTTGCACATTTTCTTTCATATATTCCAAAACATTTTACACGTTGAGCGTAATTATAATTATGATTTTGCTTTTTAGAAAACAGTAGACTGGTTCATGATTGGAGGATGCAAAAATCCTAATGGATTCCAGATTATGTAGTTACGTGTCCGGATCATTTATGAGTTAACGATTTTGATTTAGGTATTTCTAATCATTTTAGTCAACTAGTTAACGTATATGTCCCTAATTTAATTATATTTTTACGATAACAGCTTTACAACTTCTGGTTTTACAATAAGGCCAATCATTAAGTAATTAATGAATTCAAAAAAGTCTTTATAGATCTAAATTTTAAAATTTCGTTCAAGGACTGAGTCAGGGAGTTCGGTAGGTTTAATGAATATTTTTTATGGTGTTTTGATTCATGTTTACACCATAAAACCATAACAAAGAAAAAAAAATCGGTAAAGAGGTTTATCCAGTACATTCCTTGCAAACACCTAGTTCTAAAATTAAGAATTGAATTTGAGTTTCCCAAGGTGAAGAGTAACTTAATCAAAACACTACCAGTGGGCGGTGGTCGCCAAGTGTGTACTATTGTTTCATATCGATGAAACAAAAAGTTTTCGATATCGGATTTATCTAGCACAATTACTTCGCTCAATCATTCATAGTAATGATAATAGCGAAGTCATTTTTTCATGGGGCGATTCAAAGACAGATGACATAAAATGCATTGCATAACTATGTATTACTCAGTAGGTATATGTCACCACTACACCAAAGATTTTATTTTTGCAGTTGTCTTTTCCGTTCTACTACTACTCTGTTTAGCGTTGCCGAACATGATCTTGAAGTTGATCATACTGTGATATTAGATAATCTTAGATTAATTAGAGATGTAGCTTATAGCAAATTGTTGAACGAATAAAAAAGTATGGAAAATATAAAATGTAAAACTAGTTTAAATAAAGACATAAGACCTATTAGTTATAGTCCCTCTACTGATTACTTGATTAGAACTGATGCCCCTACCCATGCCATTAGTTCCGCTCGAGTAATTCAGATGTTAGTAATGTGGATTTCTAGTTTAGCTTTAGTCAATCATCGCTCCTAATGGAACTAACATGGTTGGTGAAACGAGCAAAAATAAAGTGTAATTGTGATATATACTAAGTATCATTGTGTCAAAGATTCCAAATACCCAACCTATTATAACTATATATGAAAAGGTTAAAACCTTAACGGAAAAGAAGCATTTTAGTTATATTTCGTATCGTCGTCATTTTCACATATATTTACATCTTTATGTATATCTTACATAGCTCATAGTACATTCATGGCTAAAAATGTTACATATATATATATATATATATATATATATATATATATATATATATATATATATATATATATATATATATATATATATATACGAGGCTGGTTTGAAAAGTCCGTGCAAAGTCCGAGAGATGGCACCACCGGCGCGTATCGAGGTCATGTTTAGTTAGTAACATCTCTTGAATAAACGCACACCAAGTTTCAACCATATTGGTCTATTTCTTTGTGTTTGGCATTCGTGTGAATCAAGGAAGTCGAGTGATTTTCAAGAAATGGACGAAAAAGAATTTCGTGTGGTTATTAAACATTACTTTATGAAAGGCAAAATGCCTCAGGAGACTAAAGGGAAGCTTGATAAACATTATGGTTATTGTGACTCTGCACCTTCGATTAGAATAGTTTATAAGTGGTTTCAAAACTTTCGGACTGGCCATATGGGCACAAGTGACGCTGAACGTTCTGGACGGCCTGTGGAGGTTACGACTCCAGAAATCATTGATCAAATCCATGATATGGTGATGGATGACAGAAGAGTTAAGGTGCGTGAGATTGCTAGTGCTGTGGGCAGCTCGACTGAACGGGTACATAATATTTTGCATAAACATTTGGACATGAGAAAGCTATCCGCAAGATGGATGCCGCGATTGCTCACGCTTGACCAAAAACGGAATCGTGTGAAGTGTTGCAAGGATGGTTTGCAGCTGTTCCAGAAGAATCCGGAGGACTTTAAGCGTCGTTTCGTCACTATGGATGAAACATGGATACATTACTATACTCCTGAGACCAAACAACAATTTAAACAATGGGTTACCAAGGGGGAATCTGCACCAAAAAAGGCGAAGACCGTTCCTTCGGCCGGAAAGGTTATGGCGACTGTCTTTTGGGATTCGCAAGGGATAATCCTCATCGACTATCTGGAAAAGGGTAAAACTATTACAGGTGAATATTATTCATCGTTATTGGACCGTTTGAAAACCGAGCTGCAAGAAAAACGCCCGCGATTGGCCAACAAGAAAGTCCTTTTCCATCACGACAACGCACCAGCACACACCTCAGCAGTTGTGGTCGCAAAATTAATGGAAATAGGATTCTAACTCGTTTCACATCCCCCTATTCTCCAGATTTGGCTCCCTCGGACTACTATTTGTTCCCCAATTTGAAGAAATGGCTGGCGGGACAAAGATTTTATTCAAACGAGGAGGTGATTGCAGACACTAATGGATATTTTGCAGACTTGGACAAATCCTATTTTTCGGAAGGGATCAACAAACTAGAACATCGTTGGACGAAGTGTATAAGCCTTAAAGGAGACTATGTCGAAAAATAAAAAAGGTTTACCCCAAACACATAAGTAGTTTTTATTTTTGCACGGACTTTTCAAACCAGCCTCGTATATATATATATATATATATATATATATATATATATATATATATATATATATATATATATATATAGAAAAGAGAAGAAATGATAAATGTGTTAAATTACCATTCAAAGACAATTGATATACGACGAATAAAAGTAAGACAAAAATATTAACCAACACTAATAACAACATAGTGGTAAATTTAGAAGGAACAGCTTTCGAGATTGCTAAGGATTAAGTTATATATTCAAAAATAAAGCTATCCAAAATAAGTTAAATGCCTCGTACATATATATATGTACATATATATATATATATATATATATATATATATATATATATATATATATATATATATATATATTATATATATATATATATATATATATATATATATATATATATATATATATATATATATATATATATATATATATATATATATATATATATATATATATATATATATATATATATATATATATATATATATATATATATATATATATATATATATATATATATATATATATATATATATATATATATATATATATATATATATATATATATTATATATATATTTATATATATATATATATATATATATATATATATATATATATATATATATATATATATATATATATATATATATATATATATATATATATATATATATATATATATATATATATATATATATATATATATATATATATATATATATATATATATATATATATATATATATATATATATATATATATATATATATATATATATATATATATATATATATATATATATATATATATATATATATATATTATATTTCATATATATGTAATTGCAAGGATCCAGTTTAAATTAGACCCACATTTCATGCTTATCCCGTAACGCCATTTATAGTAAATTATCTATACTGTGTGTACCTTCGCTAATAATTCAATAATTTTCTATTTTAATTAAAATTTTTGATCTTTTAATTTGAAATGAATAATATATTGAAAAAATATGGATACAGATTAAAAACATGAAATTTGAAACCTAAAAAACGGCTATTGTAATAAGTTATGTAATGTATACCAAATATAGTAACAAATTAGAGACTTAACATAACCAACAAGAAAGTATTTAATGATTATAAAACTACAATCCTCTTTTTTAAAACACATCGAACCAAATATATGCTCTTTGCCAACCAAATACATGCATGCATTAAAGAATAAAATTTAAATATGGCGGATACAGATAAAAAAAAATGCTGGTATGTTGAGCAAAACCTCTTGATGTGTAAATAAAAACAATTTTTTTCTTGTAATATGTAGCTAGATTATTATTTATTATAAAGTTGGAAATTATAAAAATATGTTTTCCGTAGTTTGTAAACCCTAAGACCAGAGGAAAATAAAACTTTTCGGATAGTAATTTTTTTACGAATACAATACTTCTCGCTAGCAAGGGAAGTAAGTGCAGTGTCATAGGTAAGTTTCTGCCAACTTTACCGTTTATACTTCTATAACTTGTTGTATATTTAACTCAGCATTTTTTAGGTTGCTCTGTAATCAGTTCTCAATCCCTTCTATATACTATTTCTGTTAAGCCGCGTAGCCTCCCTACGTCACCCCTTTCACGCAAAATGTATTTTATAATAACTCTCTAATGTCCCCATTAGAGACCTAGGACCTCATAATACCATTGAAAGGATATAAAAACCATCACATCTCACACCCTCTTTCCATGTTAACAACGAAAATAATTAAAAAGTATGTAGAGTTTAGAATTTCTGAATAAAAAATGCCCGAAAAAGATCTATAACATGATAAATACTACCTCCCCTTTAGCTTGTTATATGTTATATTATAAACGATTAAGTTTAAAATTTACCTCTTTTCCCTCCTAAAAAATACCTGAAATATTGTACATAATTGTATTAAAACTAGACAAAATTCTTCCATCTCTTTCACCCCCTTCCTCTATTAAAATTAAAAGTAATGAAAAAATAACTTAGTCTTCATATTCCTACAATCCAAGAACTGTAAAATATATGTGAAGCAACCCCTCTAATCCCTTACTCCACTCTATTAACCCCTTATATATTTTACTATAAATAATATGCTTAAAATTTGTCAATTTCATCGAACAAAAAATTTGAAAATATTTTTAAAATACTATTGGAACTATACACTATTTAACGATCCCCTTTCACCCTCTTCTTGAATTAAAATTAAGGGTAATGAAAAAACCTGATTTTTGAATTCAAGGTCCGTACAAAAGACATTCAACGCTCCATATATAAAATAATTCCTCTGATCTCCTTCTATGTTTGACTATATATATATTACCTCAACAAACAGCCAGGAAAAATGACCATGTTAATATTAAAACTATACAAAATTTATCCACCTCCACCTCTTTACCTCTCACCGCCTTTGGCGATGTCGGTCAAACACTATAGGCTTCATCCATTTATTAGGTGGTCTATATGCACCAAGTTTTAAATTGATATTTTATTTCGTGCGAAAGTTATCGTGCCAACAGACCGAAAGACAAACAGATCGACGGAAATGAGTGAGAACGAACACAATACTTTCTATTAGTAAGGATTAAAATTTAGTTTTTCCACGAACCGCAAGCCTCATATGAAGAATTCCAGAACTTAACATGGTTTAGAAAAACTTAGGAAGATGGAATAAAATTCTGAAGAAAAAAAAATTAAAATCCGGTAAAAATCACTACATATCAAAATAAAGGAGGAAAAAATTTAAATCTAGTTAATGTATCATCGTCTTATATCAATACCTTTGTCATCCACTCGTATGACACAAGTGGCTCAGATTTAAAGTTAAATTAAAACACTTCAAAAATTAAAACTATATTATTTATATTTACGTTTTACCTTCCAGTATGAACTGGAATTACACCTTTCCCTCATAACATCCATATTGGCAAGGATATCGCGATTTTTATCCGCGTTATTCAAGTAACGAAACTTTGTATTTCACGGTACCTTTGAGACAACGCATTGGTGCTGCCTTGGTAACATTCACATTTCCTGATAGTGATAAAATATCCTAATTCCTAAAATCCTATATTTTTCATGCAACACTTTTTTTTTAACATACCTCATCTTCATAATCTTGACCTAATATTGCCCCACATGTTGTACCAATATAAAAGAACAATAAACATACTATTAGCCAAACAATTGGGAGTTTACCCTAAAAATGAAAAAAAATGTATTTAGAGCTGATAACCTGTTAATTTCTTGATTTATTATATTAACTGAAAAAAGCATTACCTTTCGTCAATTATAAATCAAAATTTTAAATTAGTTTCGCATGTAAAAAATCTATGATAAAAGCAGAGTTGAAAGGTCCTAAAAGAAGTTTAGATTTGTGCAAGTTTGCTTTCATGTAAATACCTAAAACCATTAAACAAACACGAAGCGTGTTTCTGATAATAGTTTCAACTAATTTGTTACTTGTGTTCAAAGAGTCTACATTAGATTTGCTCATTAATGTTACTACTAGGCCCGAAGCCTGGCAGTTTAGTTCCGGTTAGAGAAACCCACTAAAAAAAGGAATCGGGTGAAAACAACTACTAAGGAGCTGGTTCCACTAACAATTCCCAACTTAGCACTGTTTAAGTAAAATTGCTGAACTTTTGCCTCTTCGGAGGGGATTTCAAATTATTAAAAAGTTTTGATTTGTCTAATGCTCTCTCTTGTTAGATTTCTTTGCATCTATATATATATATATATATATATATATATATATATATATATATATATATATATATATATATATATATATATACATACATATATATTTATACGTTTTATCCTTTTTTTTTGGTTCCTTGAACATGTAACAACTATATCCTTTTTTCAATTTTTTCTCTGGTTTAATGTTCGCTAATTAAAAGACTTTTTTTATGTCATAGTATACATTTTTGTCAAGACTTTTCAACCGTGCACTCCGATCTTCATCAGTTGTTTACTCTACAATCAACACAGTTGTTTGCTTTTTTTTCCCTTTTTAGTTATGTTATATTGTCTATATTTACACTGTGTCTATCTCACATACTAATATTGATTTTCGGCTTAACCTTCCATTTATTCCAAAAAAACCGGACACATACAAATTAAAATAAATTAAACTATATATATAAGAACATCACATGAATCATTTTGCAAAGACATTTATAATTGCAATTGGTATTAGCACTAAGGTGATACAAATTCTTTATATGTGTCATGCTTCGTTCTTTCCCTTTCCTTAATTTTTTCCCCCTTTTTTTAAATTATTATCATTTTTATTTGGTTTAGATTCGGACCATCAATGTACTTTTGGTAGTATAGCTCTGAGTTGATTTTATATGTTATTTTATGTGTTGCATTACGTATTTTTGTTTTGAATTAATGTTATGAGATAACACTATAATACATTTTGCTCAAACCTTTGATATACTTTTTTTATCATTTATGACATTTTTATTATTTTTAATATAAACTATTTCTAGAAATTCACGTTTATGTTGGTTTAGTTTTTAATATTTTTACATTATTAAAATCAAAAGAGTGTTTTTTTTTATGTTTTCGTGATTGCTCAACGATCTTTTATTTTTCTTGTCAAATTATGACCATATAATCTATTAAAAAGGTATTGAGAGGTCTGAGCAATGTATACGCTCATGTGATCTTTTATTTTTGTGTGTTTTAGTTTTTAATATGGTGAAGCCTTGTTTTAGTATGATAAAGCTTTTATGACATATCTTTATATTTTGTTTTTGGAACATAGTTTGGAGGTTCCGACAGACCATTTATATATGGTAGAACTAGTTTTCCTTCTTATTTTGGTTATCCTGTTGTGTTTAGGTGGTATTTTTTAATTTTTCAATTCATTATTTGAACATTTTATTAACTAATTTCAAAGGGTAACTTTTTTTAATCAAAGCTTTTTGGATTGCTTTTTGTTTGTTATCTACGTCACTTAATTTTATGGCTCTATCGGCTAATCCTATTATTACTGATTTTTTTTAGGTCACTGGACATTGAGAGTAGTAATTAAGGTATTTTCCTGACCACGTTTCTTTGGTATACCATTCTGTCTTGATTTTATTATTTATGTGATGTAGGGTCATATCTAGAAAATTTATTTATTTATTTATTTTGATTCTATGTTAAATTATAACTTTGGATAAAATGTGTTATATGTAAAGAAGAATAGAATAGTATATTTTAAATTTGGAATGATCGTATTTTCTAATTCCTCGAGTACCATTTGTTCTGGAATACTAGATATTGCAGATCCTATGGCACGACCTTCAATTTGTTTGTATATTTTACTGTTATACAAAAAAATACGTGGATTTGAGGCATCTTTCAGTATCTGTATCAGTATTCTTCAATAGGGGTATCCACAACCTTTTTAATCTCATCTCATCTTTTGTTTATAATACTTAGTACTAAATCGGTTGGTGTATTTGTGTAGAGTGAGACAACATCCAACAAAATAAGTATGCACTTATGTGGGATAGTGATGTTTTAAGTTTTTCCATGAATCTTTAATAAATGAGGGACTTTTTATTTACTACAATTGTTAGAATCTCTATCTAGAATCTAGATAAGTATTCAAATGGTGATTGTGTGTCAGTTGGTCTCAACGGGATATTTATTTTGCGTAGTTTTGTTAGCCCTTGTATTTTAGGAGGTTGGCAGTTGTGTATACATAATTATCTATTTCTTGTTTATGCTATATATCCCTTGGCGTCCTATTTCTTAATAATTTCGTTATTTTGTTCTTGTAAAATTTTTCTTTGGCCATCAATTGGTTTGTATGTAGTTTTATAATTTAATAATTTTTTTGTTTCATTTTCATAGTCATTTTTGGTCATTACTACAGTTTTATTTGATTTATCTGGTCTCAATATTATTAATGCGCTATTTTTTCTGTTTTTTTTTTTTTGTATTTTTAGTTAAGTTACTTATTTAGATTTTTTTGGATTTTGTTTCTTGTATGTGTTTCATTTTTGTTTTTGTGATTTGTAAGAATATTGCATAGATTTACTCTGATTTTATCTTTTACTTGTATCGGGTATTTATTTATGGATAGTTCAACAGCTGCTAGTACGTCTGAAATGGGAAATGAACTCAATTTCTAAAAATTTTTTATCAGCTTCACTTACATAATTTAGTGTTATAACATCTTCTACATACTCTTTTAAACTTACAATTTCTCTAAAGAAACCATTTTTGTCCAATTCCTTCACTGATTTTAGATTTTTTTAGAGATTGATAATAATGAATCAAATCATTATAAATATGAATATGTTTTGGGCTGCTATGCATAGCATAAAAAAATACATATACATATATATATATACATATATATATATATATATATATATATATATATATATATATATATATATATATATATATATATATATATATATATATATATATATATATATATATATATATATATATATATATATATATATATATATATATATATATATATATATATATATATATATATATATATATATATATATATATGTATATATATATATATATATATATATATATATATATATATATATATATATATATATATATATATATATATACATATACATATACATATACATACACGAGTTAAGAGTTTAACTCGTGTATGTATAGCTTAATTTGACAAGTATTACATGTGAAAGGGTTTACTATACTAGTATACTTACATATTTATATAAGAACATAAAAAGTATCGTCATTACTATAGATGTTAAAACTATAAATGGCAAAAATCCTTTTAAAAGCATGCGATTATCGAAATATATCCTAAAAAAGTTATAAATTAACTAGCTTGATTTAGCATAAACAGTTAAAACAACTCAAGATATTTTTTGGAATACTAATGACCAAAATCTTACGAATTTGAGTTAGCTCTTAGTAATCCATCCGCCCAATAACCCAATAGTTTCGCTAAATTTTCTTGTATGGATAGATACTCCCTGTAACTGTATGACTTCATTAGAATTAGAACATTTTTTTTATAGCAGTTCCATTATAAATAAACTCTATTTACAATAGATCTTTCAATAACTCTATGAGATTTGAGGTGTGGTTCTCGGATAGGGTATAAGAGAGTAACATGGATCAATATGTAATAACTTGTTAGTGACCCTTTCAACCACGCTCTATACATAGAAGTCTAAAGGATGTAAATCTGGGCTGTTGGTAGGCCAAAATATTTGCTTCCTCCTCCTCTTTGCATTCGGATCAAAACATGTCGACGTTGTCCGACAAACAATTTTTTCCTTGCCAGTGTTGCAAAACCGCGCAATCGCGACGTCTCGCAGTCGTATAGAACGGCGGGAAATTCAAATTGAATTTCCCTGTGTATATATATTATGGGTCTAGCACACGTACCGTAGGGAAGTCCCTAAAGCGCTCCAGGAGCGGCATGCGTGCGGAAAAAGCGATTCACGTTGTTCTTGAATTGCTGTAAATTGTACTCGGTGGGAAACACAGCCCTAGGCAAATTATTCCAAGAGGATGATGTTTTCCATATAAAAGACTGCTTGAAAAGCGTTGTACGCGGAGTAACAAGCTGAACATCATACGGATGTGATGTATTAGCACGATATAATATATATATATATATATATATATATATATATATATATATATATATATATATATATATATATATATATATATATATATATATATATATATATATTTATATATAGATATATATATATATATATATATATATATATATATATATATATATATATATATAGTATATATATATCATCATCATCCTCATTAGTTTATTTCATCCATAGTCGGATGTAAGCCTTCCTAAGTTGTCTCCAATGAGCTTTGTTGTTTGCTTTTTGCATCCTGTCATGTCCTGCTAATCTTTTTATTTCGCCCGTCCATTCGGTCTGTGGCCTACCTCTGCATCTTTTGTGTTCTCTAGGCCTCCATTTAACTATATGGCGTATCCAACTGTTATCATTCACCCTTACGATATGCTCCGCAGAATTACACCTCAATATAACATACATATTCGTTGCATTACATCATTCACTGTTGATCTTTCTCGTATCTCGAATACGATCTTAAAGTCTAATATTTAGCATTCTCCTCGCCATTGCTCTGCTCAAATGATTTTTTGATATTTCTATTTTTTGTCCTAAATATATGAATGTTTGTACCTTTCCTATTCTTTCACCTTCTGTTAATAGTTCCTGGCTGTTATTTTCACTTTCGTTGTTCAAATATTTTCTTTTGGTTAAGTTTATTTTTAGACCTACTTCTCGAGACCTGTTATTTAATTCCATCAGCATTTCTTGTAACTATTCTTTTGTGCTGGCGATCAAAGTGACATCATCTGCGAACCCTAAGTGATTTGGTCGGTCACCGTATATTAGTATTCCTTTATTTTCCCACTTTAACGATTTGAACATGTGTTCTAGAGTCAAAGTGAAGAGCTTTAAGAATGGGAATACAATTTGCTTTTTACCAGTTTGTTTTGGGATAAGCCGGATTTCAGATAATCGCGATTCGGATAATCACGATTAAACTGTATATATATATATATATATATATATATATATATATATATATATATATATATATATATATATATATATTTGATGTTGTGTGAAAATCACTTAATATATTAAACCTGATATATCCTTGTAGTAAAACTGCTTGCATAAAATCCATCTTAAATAGGAGATTTTAATAATCAAGTAAAAAGGAATGATGAAATGAATTAAGTGAAGATATTGTTTTAGCCTGGCCAAATGGTAAACGAAATAAATGAACAGGTTGATTTTTAATAGAAACGTGACATTTGCCGTATCGTTATGGTTTAGCTGGAAGTTTCTTAAAAAATTTTATCTTTTAAAGTAATTAGTACACCTAACAATTATTAATTACAGTTTTATAGTTCAATATTCTAATTATCGAAAGATCACTCTAAAGTTTTTTTGTTGTAGAATTACATCACACACTAAAAATTTTAACCCTTTTGTCCCGGAATACTTTATTATTCAAAAAATTACTGTATAATTACAACAGTCTAATTGGTCTAAGATAACTTATTGGAGAATATAATGCACTAAAAGTTCATCTTTTCATGCTACATAACCTTCACTTCTTCTAAAAACATTGACCTGTTAATTTTTTGTTTGGCGGGTATCTCCGTAGTTAATTTGAATTAATTTTGTTCTTAATGATACTAGTTATTCCGTAAACCACTGTGTAATTACGCCTAATTTATTATAAAATGGTAAAAAATGCCGACAGCCACACGAAAACTGGTACAACAGCTGATTTATGTTATAAACAACCATTACATAGATAGGCAACTTTTTCTGCGTCAACACTTGCGTTTTGTTGCTTATAAATATTTAAATTTTGAATTCAAAAGTTTTCGTCTCCTCAAAAAATGCATACAACACGAAATCTTTGGATCCAAAAGTATTTCTTTTAAATAAAAAAAAACCAAAAAAAAAAGTTTTTTATGACATTTATTTTTTTCAAACTTACAAAATACTTTGAAATCTTTTTAAAATGTTAAAAGTATGCTACTCAATATCTAATTTACTAAAAAGATCTAACAGTAATTCAATTAAAGTTATGAAGCTGTGCAACAAAAGATCAGAAAAGTGTGATTTTATGACTTAATGATTTAAATGAAGTATAGTGTTAAAATTCTAAAAACTGTTCGTAGGTCATAATATTAAATTTTCTAATAACAACATTTATTTGGTGAAATTTACATGTAAAATATTACACCATCAAATACAAAAATTAATTAGGTAGCTAAAAGTTTTAGATTCTATGAAAACTAAACTTTATTATCTTCCAACATCATACCCGATGTCTAATGGGTATGAGGCGTGGATGACTCTGCGCACAATAAGACGCCATCCTTGCCAGTTATTAGTTTCTCGGGATGTGGATTGCAATCTCATGTTAGTCAGCTTACAGACTGCATCGGTTCATCGAGATGGTGAACGTCGGCGTCTATTCTTGCCAGATGATTTTCCTTGAACTATCAATTTTTTAAAATCATTGCTTCGATTAATATGACCAAAAACTTTAATATTTATATGGTCGTATCTCAGAGAGGAGAGCTGTTGCTGTGATTGCATTTCATTTAAGATGGACTTATTTGTTCTTTTCGTAGTCCAAGGTGTTTAAGCATACGGCGCCAACACCACATCTCAAAAGCATCTTTACGGTATCGGTCAGCAGTACAAATTACTCAAGTCTCTGAATCATAAGAGAAGACAGAAAAAATCAATGTTCTAACAAGTTGAATCGTTGTGGTTCTTGTTAGGTTTCTATCTCCTCACAATTTGACGAGTTGGGTTATAGCTGATCGTCTCAATTGAATATGTCTGCGAATTTCCACTTTACAAGTGCCGGAGTATGTATATTGTTCTACCACCTCGTGTTTACCAATTCTAGCAGGTTTCCGTCGTTTTTCGTTTTCTCGGTAAATCACCATAATTTTGGCTTTCTGAGAATTGCTTTTAAACCAAAAGTCTAGACTAGTGTTTTCTAGTAAATATAAAATTGTTAGAAGTTTTTCCTCACTGCTAGCAATGAGTACGGTATCATCAGCGAAACGAAGACTAGAGAACATTCTTCTACCGATTCCAATTCTCCCTCGCCAGTTTTCTAAAACTAATTTCATCACATATTCACTGTATATGTTGTGTAGTAGGTTTGAGAGGACACACCTTGTCGGATGCCTTTATGGATGTTACATTTAGTAGAGATGGCATCCTCAATCTTAATAATAAAAGTACTATACTCATATAATCGTCTGATGAGGGTGATAAGGTGGATCCTCATCTCTCGAAAAAGCTATAGTATACAAAAAATGCTGTTGGCTGTTATTCTTCTTAGTACCACTGCCTCAAATTTTTTAACCACCTGACATCTTTCCTTCTATAATCAGATACAAGATATATTTTTCTAGATGTCTCATAATGTGGCCAAAATATTCTAATGTGCATCATTTCATGGTCGTGACCACCTCCAAGTCATTGTCCATGCGAGTGAGAACGCTGTTGTTACTAATTCTGTCCATCCAACTGATTCTCATCAGTCATCGATACACCCACATCTTGAATGCCTTCAGATGTTTAAGCATTGCTTCAGTCAGCGTCTACTCTTCCATGCTGTACAAGCGAACCGGAAAGACATAGCAGCGTACCATTTTCATCTGTAGTTATAATGATAAGTCGTGACTAGTTAAGATTTTTTTGTTCTTCATAAATGCGGTATGGTCCATTTCGATCTTTCAACTAGTGAGTTGTAGCAGTCTCAGAATATTTATTTTTATTACAACTGTAATAATGAATACAAATATTTTGTAATTTCTTCAGATACTTAAATGGAAGACGCAAATTGTACTTAGGATAACATCTTCGATCGAAACAATCTAAATTATAACGCGTATCATATTTAAAATTCAAAATTTCCTCCAATTCCGAATAAACCGAAAATATGTTAAATAATTTGACATTATCGATAAATGGAGATGTATGTATTTTATAAAAGAGAACAGTTCAAGATTACAAACACAGGGGAAGTTCAATACCAATACGAACATTAGAAATCAGTTCCTGAATTTTGCGCAGATGATAACAATGCATCATTAGAAGTAATGGAAGAAGCGTTAACTCTCAACGAGAAAACAATCCGAACGCATTTAAAGAAGATCTAGACAGAACAAAGGTTTACGCGACAATTGTTCCACACACTTTAAATCTTCAAACAAAATGTATTGAGAGACTCCAGGAAAATCACATCAGTCTCTATAAACTACCAAAACTTCTTAAAAACAATCATTATTAGTAACAAGGCCCGGTATTTTTAATATAGCCTACAAATGAAGCGTTAAAGTGTAGAATGGCAGTCAAAATCGTCATAGCGACAAAAAAAAAATAGAAACGTTCCTTCAAAAATAACAAAAATGTAAATTGTTTGTTACGGCAACAAAGCTAATATTCATACTAAATTGGTTTCAACTAGTTAAATTATCAATGACCAGTATTATTTGGATCGTAATCCAGACAACAGATTGGAACAACAATTTGGAACACAATAATGTACCAAGTCACACTTCACCTGAAATCTTTCCCTCTATAATCAGACACAAGATATCATCAAAATTTGCATCGCTTCATGGTCGTGACCACCTCCAAATCATTGTCCATTACATACATAACAAAACCCAAGACAACTGGAACGCATATATCGCAGAAAAAAACTTAATGAGTAGAAGGAAGAAAATAAATTAAAAAAGAATATTGGGAGACATTTACTAAAGGGATGGAAAGTGATCTGTATGGCACTGAAAGGAAGGTCTGGAAAATGGACGGAACAAACTTGATATAAAAAACAGGATACAAACTGATAGAATTACAGTTCGAGAATGGCAAACACACTTTGAGAAATTATATAAAAAAGAAGATAATAATGAAGTCATACTTGAAGAAGTGGAAGAAGTAAATCTAGAAGTAACTTTAGAACGGACAGAACGAATTATAAGAAGTCTTAAAAACAGAAAAACCTTAGGACCAGACGACATCACAAATGAGATGCTAAAATATGGGGAAGAAAACCTGCATCAAAAACTAGCACAGCTCTTTACAAACATGGTAAAAAGTGGACAAATACCTACAGATTTGGAAACTAGCATAACAATCCCAATATTCAAAAAAGGGCAAAAGGCGTCATCCGAAAACTACCGCGGAATAACGCTCCTAAATAGGACCTTAAAAGTATTAACAAAAATCATACTGGAAGACATGAGTAAGGATATTTAAATAAGAGAGGAACAACAGGAATTCCGCAAATATCGATCGACCATAGATGCCATATTTATAGTGAGGCAGATAATGAAAAAAGTTTTTAATTTAACAAACCGGCATAAATGTGTTTCATCGACACGACTTGAGCCTTCGATAGAGTGCAATTAATAGATATTATAAAAATATTACAAGAAAAGCAGACAAGCCAAGAGCTAATAAAAAGCATAAATGACATTAACAGAGTATGCAGAACAAACATAAAAGTGGGACATCTACTGAGCAAGGAAGTAAAAATAAACGCCGGAATACAAGGCGATTCACGACAGAATAGTGGAGAATCGTCCAAAATTTAGAGGGTACAAAATGAACCACACACACTTCCACACAATATGCTACGCCGATGATGCAGTCCTCATTTCCGATTCTAAGGATCACCTTCACAAGATCTTTCATGCCTTCAGTTTGGAAGCGAGGAAACTAAACATTATTGACCCAACCAAGACAAAGTTTATGGTAGCATTAAAAGAAATATTAAGATACAAGCTGGAGATCCAAGGAAGTATTATGGAACAGGTTAATAATTTTAAATACTTGGGAACAATGATAACAAGCTACCTCCGTAGTAAATCAATAGTCTATGAAGGCATCACTAATAGCAAGTTGCTTGATGAATATAGTATGGAAAGATAAATACCTCACAGTGGAAAGCAAAATGAGAATATATAAGACAACAGTGAGACCGAGCTTCATATATGCTGTAAAAACAAAAGCTGACACAAGAAAAATAGTATAAATGATGAGAAGAACAGAAATGAATGTGATTAGCGACATACATGGAAAAACTATCCACGACAGAATCCGCAATAAAGATCTACAAGAACTAAGTAAAATCCAAGAAATATCCAAATGGACCAGAACTAGAAGAAAACAATGGAATAAACATGTAAATCGGATGGGCGAGAACAAACTGGTAAAAAGGATAAAACTCAGTAAACCTTGCGGTAGAAGAACTAGGGGCAAAACTTCAGAAAGGTAGAAGAAATGCTAGATGACCACATCGGAAGGGACCTAATGGGGATAAAACAGGAGTATGCCTACTTATATGACATAACATATGAGAAAGAAGAAGAATTAATAAAAAGGTACTAAATTTACAATTTACATAAAATTATTTGGAAAAATTATTGCATTTCCTTTTCCTTGTTGTAACTCTTCTTTGTTATATTTCGTTTTAAAGCCTAAAACAGTAAAAAATTTGTTTTAAATATTTTGTAATAAATGTAATTCAATAACAACGACAAATAACCAAAAAAGTGATTAAAAAAAATGTTAACTGAACATAATAAATTAAAATATTCAATGTCGACAAGAAACCTCTTTACTTTGCCCTTAAAAGAATCTTGGTTTTTAATTTTTCTAAGATGTTCTAGGCTTTTATACATCTAATTAAAGGTCGCTTACATAAGGGCAAGTGGTTCAGTTAAGTTATTTCAAAGCACGTGCTAATATGATCAGAGATATCTGTTTTTAAAGAGAAGATAACGTCATAATGCTCAATATTCCACCTCGGGATTTTTTGTACTTCATATATTAAACGCCTCAAACTACTCTTTTTTGACACACGACGACTTTTTTGGCGGTTCTTGTCCAGAAATAGTACTAGAACAAAATACTGTATGAAATTATGCTTTGGACACTTGCAAAATAAAATAATCTTATTCTTGCTAAACGATTTTGATCTCTCAAATGCCTCATAACATAGGTAACAAAGATTATTTTCTACAAAACAAAATCCAGCTTATTAGGAGACTGCAGATCATTGCTCACTAGAAACCCTAAAAATCAAATTTGATCTTTAATTTCTCTGTTATTTACCTTCTTAATTTGGAGATAACTACTGTGAGTGGAAGCCTTGAAAAAAATAAATTTTGTATGAATATTTGTAGACAAAAGAAAAGTTTAGAAAAAAATATATATAGCATACTGTTAAAAAAGTCTATAAAGTTTTGGAAATATAAGATGTGTAAATTCCATGAGATATTGACAACAGTAAATATATTATGCAGTAAACCACATCTGTGTGTGTTTTACTTCACAAAAAATAAGAAATATTAAGAAAAACACTTTTATACGTTTTATTTAAATTTTTAGAGCTTAAAGATTAGAGATTGATGGTAAATAAAAAAAAATTATGAATTTATTTTTATTTAAACTTACCTTGTTTTTTCACCTTAACACTAAGAAACCACAATTTCGGTATTAATCTTGGAAATGTTATTAGAAGAACTTTTTTGAAATTCGTGTCTTGTTTTGCCCAAATAGATAAGGTTAACTTAAACATCAACATCAGCTGTTAAGTGTCAATGACCCAGAATATAAATGCACTTGCTGTAGCGTGTTATCGAAGAATTTCTTCTTAACTATGGTTAAATATAATTTTTTACTAGATGTGCAGTGTTTTACATATTATTATTGACTACTAATTGACTTGTTATGAGATCAATTGTACCTAAAATTTGAAAATCTCTAATTGTTGAAGAAAATCGCATGGTAGGTAACGCAACAACAATGCGCCTGAGCCTAAGCTATTTCGTACAACAGTAGCCTCTCAGGTACAGGTTTGGCCCTTTTTTGAATTTTTCAAAAATATTTGAATTTGAAAAAAGGTGTTAAATGTGCTTCTACATAACCCCACGAACCACCTGTTTTAATATATTAAATGATTTCCGTAACACCCCATATATATATATATATATATATATATATATATATATATATATATATATATATATATATATATATATATATATATTCGTCATTCCACTTTAACTGGGACACTGCGCTCTTTAAAATTAAATGCAATGAAAAATAATTTTGAAAGTCCCAAAATGTCTGTATGCTCATGAGCTTTCGAAATGGCCTTTTTCGATATTCAATATGGCGTCCACAAAATGGCGACTGGAATCAGAAAATTCAAGAAATATGGTGAAAAAAAAAACGAAAAGTGTGAGAAAAAATGTAGAATTATTGTCAGAATACTAATTTATATATATAGTATTTTAGTCGTTAAAAGAAATCAATACTGCGGCTAAAATTTAAAAAAAAAATATAATAAAAAATTGAAAAAACTAACTCCTACAGAATGGTACTCAAGATTTTAATAATCGTGTAACTTATTTATGTTTAAAACAAAAAGAACTAAATTAAACATGATTTCGAGACACGATATTTAAAAATGGCCATTTCGATATGGGGGTCAGAAAAAATTTTCCAGGCGAAATTGATATTAATCAGTGACAACATTTTTTTTCTAAAGCGGACAGTAATTTAAGTGATACAAAAATAACACAATTAAGTAATAAATAAAATATAAGATGATGTCGAAAAATTGACAGTAAAATTTATAAAATTTAAAAAAAAATTATTCGTTGAGGAATAATTAACTTTTTTTAGAATACTAATAAAAGAGCGTAATTTAATTCCAATTAGAAAAGGTTCAGACGAATACTAAGAATTGCTACAAGAATGAAGCTCAAATGATCCTGAAATAAATCAAAGAAAATTAGATCAAAAACTTCAAGATTTGACGTAACTATATAAAGTGAGGCTGTAATCCGAAAAAGTTTAACTATTACACCAAGAACTTGAAAACGAAAGCGACAGCTTGTCTTGTGCTATGCACAATCAACGAGCATGGAACATGTTTTAAAGTTCTTGGTGTAATAGTCAAAGCTTTGGGATACATTTTTTCGGTTTACAACCTCTCTTTATAAGGTTACATTTAATCTTTTTGATCTAATTTTCTTTGATACATTTCAAGGTCATTTCAGCGTCATTTGGTTAGCAACTCTTATTATTCGTCTTAATTTTTTTTAATGGAAATTAAAGTAAGCTGTTTTATTAGTATTCTAAAAAAAGTCTATCTTTCCTCGCCAAATTAATTTTCTATTTCATATATTTTCCCGCCAATTTCTCGACACCATCTTGTATTGTATTTATTACTTAATTGTGTTAAATTTGTATCACTTAAATTATTGTCAGTTTTAGAGTAATTTTTTTTTTTGGCGCTGATTAATATCAATTTCGTCAGAAAAAATTTTTTTAGCCGCCATATTGGAAATGCCATTTTTAAATATGATGCCTCGAAATCATGTTTTGTTTAGTTCTTTTTGTTGTAAACATAAATAAGTTACACGATTGTTAAAATTTTTAAAATATATATTCTATACATAATTGTTGTTATATTCTATACATAATTGTTGTTGAATTTTACGGGTTTTTACATAATGTGTCTCGGAATTAACATTTTTTTGTTAAAAAGTATTTTGGAACTCAATTTTCAAACATAAAGAGCCTTTTGTTCAAATTTAATCTTTTATTATATGGGGATTACCTGACTAGTTTACCAAAGAAAGACCCGTTTGACAGGTAAAAAGGAGGGTGAATCTAATTTCTATTTTAGGGATGGTGATTTTACTTCAGCGTACAACCGACCTTTTATTTATTCAGTTTAGTTTCTAAAGTGCCTTTGAGCTGGTTAGATCGAACAATTATCTAGTAAAGATATTTTAACGTTTTTTTTTTTTTAATTTTCCAAGTGTGTGTGTTATTGTTTTTATAACTATTATAGTATTATTTTAAAAGACATTTGAAAACATTTTATTGAAATTAAAGTTTGCAATATATTTTGTTTCATTTTCCAAGTTAACTGTTATTTACCTATTGGCCTCTGAAATGGCATCCACATCAGGTGTACAAAGCCGGACCAAGGATAAAATATTTCTTGTGGGCTATCCCATTCACCAGATCACCGGTTGTAAACTACCCTCAAATCGTCAAGTTTTGTGTGCTTTATTTTATAATTTACGTACTGTGAAATTAACTGTAAGAGAATCAGCAAAACTTACAATACGAGAAGTGTTCATTTTTTGGGAGAAAGCTCGAATCCCGACTAAACATGAGCAAGATGCAATTACTTCACGCCGAGTGGAGAACTCTTCAAAAAGACCGGAAGAAAACATCGAAAACGGCCAAGAACAAATTTAAACAGTTTGTTGAAAAGTTGGATGATCTCTTTGATATTGCTCAACAAGATGCCTTGGCTCTGATGAAATCGGAAGAAGATAAGGCGTTTCTCGTGAAACAGTGGCAGAAGGGCCGCCCAGGTTCCATGACTGGAGTGGATCTCAAGTTGTCTCGAGCTGAAGAAATCAAGGTGCAAAAGGAACTTGCAAAAATGAACCGACAAATCCAAGAAGCAACTTTTGATATTGGTGAGTTTTTTTTTTTATTATTAGTATTCTAAAAAATAGATAAACAAATAAGTAAATAGTTTCATTATAATTGAAAGAAAATTGTACATGAGAGCATGATTTGGCATCTTTATGATTGAGTTTATATTTTTTAAATAATATCTTTTGATAATTAGAAGTAGGTAATTTAGTACCTATGTATTATTACTATTCTGCTAAAACGACAAGTTTTTATAGTCGTTTTTTCTCTCTTTCTTTTGTCGCTTCTTAGAGACGGATGATGAAGACAAGTTCGAAGAAGGAGAAGAAGACACCAGGAACTTGAGAGCTTGGAGGAAATGGACATCCCTGAAGAAGCTGCAGAAGATCCAGGACCATCTGAGAGCAAGAGGATGAAAGTTTCATTTGCAAGGGGCGTTAAAGAGATTTTAAACATGAAATTGTCCATTTTATTAGATCGATGTAAGGTATCCGACAGAAATGCGACGACGAGAATTTTAATAGCTACTCTAGAAGCACTAAACCTTGACCCTCTTGAGTACAAAGTCTCGAAAACTTTATTACATGATAGAAGGCAAATGTTCAGAGAACAATATAATAAAAAAAATTTTGATAAAGTAAACATTCCTGAAAAAGAGCCCGTGGTTGTCCAATGGGATGGTAAACTTTTACCGGGTGTTTTAAAAAATGAACAATGTGAGCGAATAGCTATAGCTATTTCATATGGCGAAAAGGAACAGCTGCTGGGAGTTCCTGTAACAGCAAACAGCTTTGGAGAGGAGCAAGCCGTAGCCGTATATGAATGCCTACATGAATGGGGTCTTCTCAAGACCGTCAAGGCGATGTGCTTCGACACTACAGCATCCAACACGGGAAGACTCAAAGGAGCATGCGTCATATTGGAGCAAATGTTAGGAAGAGAATTGTTATACCTAGCTTGCCGTCACCATATCTTGGAAATTCTGTTAACAGGCGTATTCGACACAAAAATGGGATCAACCACTGGACCTCATCCATACATTTTCAAGAGATTCCTCACTGCGTGGCCCAAGATAGACAAAGGAAAATACGACACAGGTATCAGTGACAATCTAATACAAAAGCAGCTAACTCCAGAAGTAATTGCAAATGTTACTGCTGAATTCGAGACCAAATTAATTGAGAGCCACCCCAGAGATGACTACAAGGAGCTATTGCAGTTGGTTCTTGTATTTGTTGGATCACTAGACGGCAATGTTGTGGGTTTTAGAACTCCAGGAGCCATTCATCACGCTAGGTGGATGGCAAAGGCTATTTACTGCTTAAAAATGTTCATTTTTCGTCGTCAATTTAAGATGTCTAAAGAAGAAGAAAGTTCTGTGCTTGCCATTTCTGTTTTCCTAGTTAAAATTTATTGTAAAGCTTGGTTCAATGCTCCGAAAGCTCATCTTGCACCAAAGCAAGATTCAGGTATTTTGCATAGTCTGTTAGACTATAAAGAATGTGACAACGACATTGCAGAAATAGCCCTGACCAAATTTTCGAACCATTTGTGGTATTTGAATGCAAAGTTGGTGGGATTATCGTTTTTTGATCCCACCATTACAGACGATGAAAAGTTGTTAATGGCTAATAAATTGCTCAGTAGCACAGATGAACCATCACAGCACGCTAGGGTTGTAAATCCAAAAGTTAGGAAAGAAAACTTAAAAGAGGTAGTTGATGGAGGATTGGTAAATTTACTTACCAAAGAAACGTTTACATTCTTTGACCAATTTAATATAAAAACAGATTTCCTAAGACAACAACCTGGCCTCAAAATAGTGACTTCCAAGAAGGATTGAAAATTGTCAAAACATTAAAAGTAGTTAATGATATGGCTGAGCGTGGTGTTAAATTAATAACCGACTTTAACGACCTTCTGACAAAAGATGAAGACCAAAAGCAATATGTCCTGCAAGTTGTAAGTAAATGCCGAGCATTATATCCTGACGTTTCAAAAACTACTTTAACAAAAGCTCTAGAATAGATTAGATAACTATGTAAAATTATCAACTCATGTAGGTACTACGTCTGTATCTTTTCTGTGTCTGTTTTTTATGTATTATATATCTAATTTTTATATTTTAAAATATAAAATGTCATTAGACTTATCAGTATTACTTGTTTTTTTATTATATTTCTACTTTAAACTCAAAAATATACGAAAAAAAAGCAAAATTTATCACTTAATAACAAATTATACGAAGTATGCTCCTAGTGGTACCAGGTCACGTTTTTGGGGCTAAAGGCTGTTGTAACTCGGTTTGACTTAAAATAACAACAATTATGTATAGATTACAAATTTTGAAGAACAACATTAACTTTCTTTTGAGATATATATATATATATATATATATATATATATATATATATATATATATATATATATATATATATATATATATATATATATATATATATATATATATATATATATATATATATATATGTAATATCAATGCAAGCTGCAAAAATTATATTATATCGTCGTCGTTGGATATTTCATAGACACTGACCACGTCTTTCAGGTACGATATAGTATAATCGTTAGTTGGTTAAGGATGTTTAAGAGGTAAACGGTAATCATCGTTCTCTAGTGCAATTTTTGCTGTGGGATTTGTTCTTTTAGATGAAGGCTTTGTCATTGAGGAAAGGTGAAAGTTTTCATATACTAAACAAATCAGAGTCAATTGGCAGGGATTATCAAGGAGAGTGAGTTTCTTATTTTATTGATGATTATATATGCATCATGCCGTCAGTGTCCCACCTGCATTTAATTTTGTGGAATCCCAAGTTTAAAACTTTACGTTACTTCTTTCGGCTGGAACGTCGTGAAACCTCTACCTGTGGAAGGATGTCTTTGGATTAATACAGTACCCTATATTGAAGAAGATAGTTTCGGTACGCCCTGTCTATTCCTTCAGTGATCGGCGGGAGTGACAGCGAGAGACTAAGGAAAACCCAAGGGACACAACGTTGGATAACTTCTGGGTAACATTGACTATTAATTTAAAATTAAAAGCAAACAAAAATCAAAATATCAGCAATTTCCTAATTTCTTATAATGTATCCCATTTCTAGAAATTTCCAAACTTGTCAATAAGTTGTAACTGTGTTACCTTTCGTAAATAGAAGGGGTACGATCTTTACTCGCGAATACAATTTAGCAGGAAACACAATATTTACACAAATTCTATAAATAAATATACATTCCAAATTGGATAAATTTTGTCCTCCATTCGTTATTTTAAGCAGGTGCGGGTTCAGATGCCAGAAAATTTAAGGTAAATAAATATTCATAACTGCGACAAACATTCACATTTACTGTACTCCTATTGTGCCAATTTAAATGTTGGTTTAAAGTCCACAGTAATAAATTACTTCACTTTCTTGACCAATCAAAGTGCATAATATAAGCCAGTCGTAAAAGGGTCAATTTTATTAAAATGTTCTTTACATAAAAAAATCAATTAAAGTAACCAAAATTTAATTTTTATTTCATATCGTAGTTCAAATTACTTTCTAACCAAGTTTTTAAATTTCCTAAATATTATACTTATTAAAAAATTTATAGATTAGGGCTCTTAAAAGTGTTCAGGTTCTATATAACAGATGGTACCATATGAAAACGAGGCGCAATTATTAATTAACTTGGGCGAAATAAAATTTTACCTTATATCTAGAGGTTTCTACATGCCACATAGATATATATATATATATATATATATATATATATATATATATATATATATATATATATATATATATATATTATATATATATATATATATATATATATATATATATATATATATATATATATATATTTATTATATATATATTTATATATATATATATATATATATATATATATATATATATATATATATATATATATATATATATATATATATACGAGGCTGGTTTGAAAAGTCCGTGCAAAGTCCGAGAGATGGCACCACCGGCGCGTATCGAGGTCATGTTTAGTTAGTAGCATCTCTTGAATGAACGCACACTAAGTTTCAGCCATATTGGTCTATTTCGTTGTGTTTGGCATTCGTGTGAATCAAGGAAGTCGAGTGATTTTCAAGAAATGGACGTAAAAGAATTTCGTGTGGTTATTAAACATTACTTTATGAAAGGCAAAACGCCTCAGGAGACTAAAGAGAAGCTTGATAAACATTATGGTGACTCTGCACCTTCGATTAGAACAGTTTATAAGTGGTTTTAAAATTTTCGGACTGGCTATATGGGCACAAGTGACGCTGAAGGTTCTGGACAGCCTGTGGAGGTTACGACTCCAGAAATCATTGATCAAATCCATGATATGGTGATGGATGACAGAAGAGTTAAGGTGCGTGAGATTGCTAGTGCTGTGGGCATCTCAACTGAACGGGTACATAATATTTTGCATAAACATTTGGACATGAGAAAGCTATCCGCAAGATGGGTGCTGCGATTGCTCACGCTTGACCAAAAACGGAATCGTGTGAAGTGTTGCAAGGATGGTTTGCAGCTGTTCCAGAAGAATCCGGAGGACTTTAAGCGTCGTTTCGTCACTGTGGATGAAACATGTATACATTACTATACTCCTGAGACCAAACAACAATCTAAACAATGGGTTACCAAGGGGAAATCTGCACCAAAAAAGGCGAAGACCGTTCCTTCGGCCGGAAAGGTTATGGCGACTGTCTTTTGGGATTCGCAAGGGATAATCCTCATCGACTATCTGGAAGAGGGTAAAACTATTACAGGTGAATATTATTCATCGTTATTGGACCGTTTGAAAACCGAGCTGCAAGAAAAACGCCCGCGATTGGCCGACAAGAAAGTCCTTTTCCATCACGACAACGCACCAGCACACACCTCAGCAGTTGTGGTCGCAAAATTAATGGAAATAGGATTCCAACTCGTTTCACATCCCCCCTATTCTCCAGACTTGGCTCCCTCGGACTACTATTTGTTCCCCAATTTGAAGAAATGGCTGGCGGGACAAAGATTTTATTCAAACGAGGAGGTGATTGCAGACACTAATGGATATTTTGCAGACTTGGACAAATCCTATTATTCGGAAGGGATCAACAAACTAGAACATCGTTGGACGAAGTGTATAAGCCTAAAAGGAGACTATGTCGAAAAATAAAAAAGGTTTACCCCAAACACTGGGGTAAGCAGTGTAGTTTTTATTTTTGCACGGACTTTTCAAACCAGCCTCGTATATATATATATATATATATATATATATATATATATATATATATATATACATATATATATATATATATATATATATATATATATATATATATACATATATATATATATATATATATATATATATATATATATATATATGTATATATATACATATATATACATATATATATATATATATATATATATATATATATATATATATATAAATATATATATATATATATATATATATATATATATATACATATATATATATATATATATATATATATATATATATATATATATATATATATATATATATATATATATATTGGGTTGTCGAAAAATTATTGAACCTTTCTTAGTTAAATTGAAAAAAATATTTTTTATATTTTGAAACAACTTTATTAAACCAAATATATGCTATTTCGTTCGATGACCTTTTGCCACTTTTCTAGCAATTGCATACTCTCAGAACCTGTGGTTTCTGGGCAAAAAATTGTGACAAGTGGTTTTCACAAGATTATTCTGAAACTAACTTAACACTATTCAGAAGTTTCTGCAAAGACTGATAGTAGTTTGACGGTGCAGGATTCAGGCTATACTGTGGATATATTAAACCTTCCCAACCCAGCTCTCCCGATTTTTGGCGAGTCATTAAAGATGTGTGTAATCTGGCCTTTTCATAGTGAAATGCGTCACTCCTCTTGTTCAGTAGTTCCGGCAGATTTTTTTAGTCGCTTGCTTCAATCTGTCTAATTGCTTACAGCAGAGTATAGAAACAATTATCTCGCCAGGATGCAGCACCTCGTGATTCCCTTCCAATCCTATCAAAACACAGCGTCACCTTTGTCGCCAACGATCATTTTCACACATTATTGTCGTATGTATTCCACCTTTCATCGCCCATGAGTAACCGCCTCGGGAAAGGCTTGATTTCGTTACGTTTTTGTAGTGATTCACATATAAAAATGTAGCTACTGTTCTGCAAATGCCTTAATACTGCTTAGTGATGGATGTTGTATGCCGGTCTTATTCAACTTTTGCCAAAATTCTGTCAACTTTTCCTATCATTGATCGACCAGTGTAAGGAGCACCTTTGACATGAAATTTCCAAAATGAAGGTGACTGCACCATTTTTTTGCTATAGCTTTTCATTTTAACCATAAGCAGCAACAATTTCTTGGTAGGCTTGCGCAGCATTAGCGCCCTATTGATAGAAAATTGTAAACTGCATAAATTTCCCTCATCTTCAAGGCGCTCCAAATTAGGTCAAAATAAACGAATTTCGACAGTATGACGATGCGACTTATATTACCTGAGATATGTGACACTAAATCTATCTAACGAAAAAAAGACTCAATACTTTTTCGACCACTATTTATATAGTTGATATAAAAATAATAAAAATACTTACAATTTAATTTTTCTTTCATTTGATATAATAAATCTTAATTTTTCTTTTGTGGACATAGATGTACTCGGTGAAGATGGTCGTTTAATATTCTCAGAGTGATTAAATTTCATTTTCATTATTTCGTTGTTTAGAGTAGAGATACGATTGTGTCCAGTTATGGAAAGTATTATTATATTAGAAGAATACCAAAACAGAAGCAGCAAACATAAAAACATTACCAACTGAATATATGTAAACACATGCTAGACTGACGCTGTATTTTTTGAAATTATGTAATATAAAAGGGAATTTGGAACTTCCCATACAAATAATAAACTTTGAGTTAACACGATTAACCACTGTAGAATTAAAAATAGAGCCAGTTTGAAAATATTTTTGGAGAGTATCTTTCCAGCAACAATATCAGGTGTTATTTCTTGAATTTTTTTTTTTAAACGTTCAAAACTTTTTGTCTTCATGAATTTGATACTTACTAGGGCATACTAAAAATTAAGACATGATGCTTAAGGTGAAAAGCTAACACTTACTAACAAACTGTTTTTACATATTAAGTCATTAAGTCAAGTAAGCACAAATTATTGTACAGACTCATTTCCAGTTATTCCAGTCTTCGGTCTTTAACTCTATTTATTCATATAGTAAATTGCTAAGATTTAATTGCATTACTACGTAGTGCATTATTTTGCTACATGTAATTGTGTTACACAAGTGCAGTTATAAAATTGCAAACGTAACATTCGTTATTCCGACAGATTTGTACATCATTGCAGCAACTAGTTACTATAAATAAAAGTATTACGTTGGATGAAGGTCCGAAGGTTCAATTTTTGGTAACGAATCACTATCATAAAAGACTGTGTACAATTGGTTTGCAGAATCTCCTCATGGCCGTGCTTCAGTCAGCGATGAATTTCGTGATGGTCGACCCAAAAATGTTGTTGTACCAACCATCATCGATGCTGTGGGCAACATGATTGAAGAGAATAGGCAGGTGATTTACCGTGATATAGAGGCATCCTTAGGCATATCGAATAATACAATATATTCTATTTTGAATTAACGTTTAGCTATGAAAAATCTGTTCCCGATAGATTCCGTATAATTTGACCTAAACTCAAAAACAGGCTCGTGTCACTTGGTGTAAGGAAATGCTCAAAAATTCGATCGAGGACAAGCAAAATCCGAATTCCACATCGTAAGAGGAGATGAAACTTAGATACATTCTTACAAGCGGGAACAATCAACTGTTTGGGTGTTCCAAGATGAACCGAATGCAACAAAAGGTTCGCGAAGCACTTCCAAGATAATAGTTGTTTATTTCTTTGGTTAAACTGGACATTGTAACCTTAGAGGATCGAAGAACAGTTAATGCTGAATTGTATACAACAATTTGCCAAAACTCATCGATAAAATCAGGAAAAACAACCGAAAACGTCGCATCATTCTTCATCATGACAATGCCAGCTCCCACACAGTAGGTCAAATAACTGATTACTTGACGGAAAAAAACATCGAATTAATTGAATTTGAAAAAATTAATGCGTGTGCAGCCATTTTCATCACCTCAGGAAGCTGTTGAATCCTTCCAAAACCATGTTTTTGAGGTACCATCTGCAAAGGGGAAAAAATGTTTCGAGTATTGGTTCGAACGCATGCAAAAATGTATAAATCTTAAAGGCGAATATTTCGAAAAACAATTAAACGATTCGTTCCAAAATTTTTTTTTTCTCTCATTGTGTTTGTAAAAACTTAAAAAAAAAGGCCTCGTATAAAAATTTATTCCTTTTTAGGTGTGTTTTTGATGCTCAGTGGTAAAAAACCGGAAAAGTGAGCATACGACTATTTGTGTGTAACATGTAGAGTTCTATTAAAATTCCAAGAGCCTTAAACTGATAAGTAAAGATACTTGCTTGAATATTTCTTTAGAATAGTAGTAACCTAAAAACCGAAGCTGTATGCCATTCCTAGTTTCAGACACTCACAAATTTGTAACCTTTTTAATTATAAATTTATAAAATTAATTAATAACTAGAACTTTTGCACATTTAATTAAAAAAAAATAATACTTACCAAAGTAATATACATATTACATTGATACATTTCTTATTGTTAAAAGTATCAATAAATGGGGTATTTAGTCTTTCATATTTGTAATATTTTGTTTATGTCATGAAAATGACAGCAAATAAAAAAATGGATTGGCTGTCAAATTACCTTCGCTGTTCTAAGTATTAAAACTTCGTTAAGCGGACTTTTCAAAAAAGGGTTGTTGTTTTGGAATAGGCATAAAATTGTCTAATTGTCAAATACTTATGAGAAAATATCGGGAGAAGCCGTTTTTGCACTTTCTTTTTGTAAATAAAAATTAACCTAGATCACTGACAACTGTTGATAACTACTGATCGAAACTGTCAGTTGTTTTCGGAAGAATAGGCTTCGTTCACACTAATGGGTGAAATGTAGAGATCAGCCTAATCCTTTCAGAAAATTATTAAATTTTTTCAGTTATAATATATTCTTATCACAAAATTGTTTATTGTCATTTTTTTTGGTAAAATTTCGGTACGCGGGCTTATCAAAAAAAGGAAGATTTTTTTTTAAATAGGCTTAAAATGACCTAAATTTGAAAAATGTATGAGAAAAAATCAGGAGATAACCGTTTTTGTGAAACTGAACTAACTGAAACTAACCTGAATTAAATAATTAGCAATTATAAAGTACATTAAATAATAATAAAAAAAATGTCCTACCTTAATGTGAAAAAATGATATACGTGCTATATTGTGTGTGCTATGACTGGAAACCAAAGTTAGCTCAGGTTAGGAAAAACACTTCGATTTTTTCTCGTCAATGTTTCAAAATTAAACCATTTTAAGCCTATTCCTAAAATAACCGGTCAAGTGCAAGTTGAACTTGCGCAATTAGTGTTCCGTACGTTGATTGCTTCTGAAATAAAAATTTTTGTTACGGAAGTATAAAATGATCAATGACTTCACAAAACACACCCCCAAATGAGTTTTCAACAAAGTTTGTTTCCGGTAATGCACTCGTGATAATTTTTGTTCAATCTACACCCCGTGGAGAATATTCCACAATTTTTTCAGCGATTTTTCGCGATTTTTTTAAAATAATACAAAGAAAAATGTAAGGCATTATATATATTTTTGAACCCGTGTGTTTACAAGCTTTCATTTGATATCCCACTCGATGACGTGGTAAAAAAACTTTTTTCACTTCCGATTTTATCCCTCAAAACTAACCCCTTAAGTCAAAATTTAACTTTCAAAACTACGCAGTTCTGATGATTCTTACATTAGTACCAAATTTCAACTATCTATGTCTAATAGTTGCAGAGAAAATCGGGTGTGCGTACGGAACACTAAAAAAACTTTGTGATTTGTTCGTTTACAGCAAAGTTCCTTATTTATTAGAATTTTACTATGACGAGCAGTTTCGATCAGTAGTTGTCAATAGCATAGTAGACTTTCGTACGCTTATGTATGTTTATGTTTATATGCAAAAAAACGTGTAAAAACGACCTTCCACCGATATTTTCTCGTAAGTCTTTCAAAATTAAACCATTTTAAACCTATTCCAAAAAAAACCTTTTTCTGAAAAATCTGTGTAACGAAGTTTTACCAAAATTCGTTGGGTTTTGCAATCTTTATGATTTTTTTCTCCCGAAAAATGAGTAAAAGTATTTTGGAGTATCGCGCGACGTTAAAGTTTCTCGCTAAAGTGAGAAATGGACTTTGTCGGTAATGAAAAAATGTCCCAGGTTTACAGCAATAACGGTTCATCTTACTTTCAAGTGAAATTTTGTTCGAAACAGTTTCGTTGGGGCTAAGACTCAATGTAGAATGACCCCAGATCGAGAACATCGGCTTTAAGCGAGAATTGAGGAAATCATCAAGTTTGTTGATCAACTAACGAAGATTTCAGTGCTGGTTAAAGAAGTTAGAGTACCAGAAACTAGTATTTTTAACATTGTGTAAGAGGATTTAAGATAGAAAAATGTTTCTGCACGATGGATCCGCGTAGAAAGTTAAGTTTGGCTGCAAAGGAAATTGACTTTTTGAATATATGGAAAAAAAGGTCCAAATTCAAGGAGAACCAATACTTTGCTCATTCATGAAAACTGTAGGATCCCTAAGGTTCGCAGAGTTCAGACCATTACTGAAAGTTGTGGAATTACCGAATCATATCATCCAACCTATAGCACCCTTCCACTTTAGTTTTTTCAAACATCAGAAGAAAGTCCTAGGTAGCAAAGAATTTTACTCAAATAATGAGTGAACACTCCCTGTAACGTTGGCTTTCGCGCAAACACAGTAGTTATTTTAAAAAATAAATTGGTTTCAGGCCCCTCAAGATCAAAAAACATGCTCGCAAAAAAAGTTTGATTTTTAATAGCTGAATAGGTTAAGTACGTACGTATCAACTTTATCTCCTTTAACGCTATTCAAAATAATTTATGATATTGAAAGCGGTAAATCCTTGTATAAAGGTAGTATCTACCTGACCACGTTTGTTTAGTGTACCATTTTGTTAGTATATAGTCATTTTCCTTTCCACGCACAAGTGGCATGTCTTAAAAATTTATTTCTTCGTTTTTCTATGGTAAATTGGATATTGTGATGAAACCGTTGAACCTTTTGTGAATATCTTCGATTTTATCTCTGGATGCTACCATAATGCAGCCGTCGACAAAGCGTCGAAGAATACGACTTCGAAATTTAGTTCTTCTATCACTCTTTCTTCTAAGTATTCCATGGTGAGCTGCGCAATGGTAGCAGATAGATAGTGATCTCATTATACAACCATCCAGTTGTTTGTAGAAAGAGTCATTAAATTGAAATAATTTGTTGTGAGAGCTCTATTAACTGCTTCTATGAAACTTTCTTTTGATAAAGTGGTCTGCTCGTTGACAAGGTTCAATTTTTTGCTAAGAATTTCAGTTGCCAGATCTTTGGGAATGTTTGTATAAAGTGACACAACGTCGAGGGATAGAAAGAGATAGTTCTGTAGTAGGCTTATGTTGTCAATGATTTTTTTTAAATGTGAAGGAGTCCAACGTGATCACGTAGATACCTGAGCTAACACTCAAACCATTTAAAATTCCAAAAAATAAGTGTAATCATAGGTTGGAGCGATCGTGCGGTCACATTAACTTCTCCCAAAAAAGTTATGTCATCAAGCGGTCTCAAAATGAATGACGTAAATCGAATAATAAAAAATGCACGTACCGACTCTATAACAATACAAAGGACAAAAACACAAAGCCAAATCCAAGCAACCAAACCCAAAAAAAATACATAACATTACCGTATATAAAAGACCTACCTGGAAATTAGAATACAAACTAAACAAATACGATATAACTATTTGCCACAAATCTTATAACAAGCTAAATTCCCTGTTCACGAAACTGAAAAGTAATACTCCCATAACAAAAAGCTCTAACGTAATATACTCTATACTATGTGAAAATGGCTCAAAAAAATACATAGATATGACTATCCAACTACTAAAAAATATATTGAACGGCTACAAATACTCAGGAAATGCCACAACAGCACTTAACAACATTAAATTGAAAATAATTTATTGAGAGAACTGTATTAACTGCTTTTTCGGAACTTTCTTTTGATAAAGTAGTCTGCTCTTTGATAAGGTTCCATTTTTTGCTTTGAATTTTAATTACCAGATCTTTAGAAATGATTGTATAAAGTGACATAGCGTCGAGACATAGTTCTGTGGTAGGCTTACGTTTTCAATGAATTTTTTAAATGTAAAGGAGTCCAATGTGGTCAGGTAGATATCAGAACTACCACTCAAACCATTTAAAATCCCAAAAAATAAGTGTAATCATAGGTTTGGCCGATCGTATTGTCACATTAACTTCTTCACAATTTAGACCTAGTATTTTCAAAAAAGTAAACGAAGTTCTCTCTTAAATCAAATAATAAACAAACGCATGTACCGACTATACAAAAGACAAAAACACAAAACAATATCAAGCAATCAAACCCCAAAAAACATATATAACATTACCGTATATAAAAAAACTCATTTGAAAAACTAGAATACACACTAAACAAATTTGAAATAACTTTCTCACAAATCTTGTAACAAGCTAAATTCCCTCTTTATGAAACTGAAAAGTAATACTCCCATAACAAAAAGTTCTAACGTAATATACTCTATCCTATGTGAAAATTGCTCAAAAAATATATAGGTATTTCTCGCCAACTACCAAAAAATGGACTGAAAGGCCACAAATACTTAAAAAAATGCTACAACTGCACTTAATAAACACGAAAACGAAACAAATCACATATTTAATTACCGTGGGGGGGCGGGATAGAATATCTCCCCCGGTATGTTCTGCCTGTCGTAGGAGGCGACTTAAAGAACAATCTAGATGGTAGATGCCCAGATCCCACCGGCATCG
Source organism: Pachyrhynchus sulphureomaculatus (assembly GCA_019049505.1). NCBI lineage: Eukaryota > Metazoa > Arthropoda > Insecta > Coleoptera > Curculionidae > Pachyrhynchus > Pachyrhynchus sulphureomaculatus. Next base: position 116,983,838 of record CM032455.1, read on the forward strand.
CCCGGTGTGATACCATCGCATCGGCTTAGGCTGCGTGAAGTTGCTTAACGTTTCGTGGCTGTGCCGATGTCCCGGACTGTGGGACCAAATAGCATGATGAGGCACCTGGATACAAAAAATTCCGGAGGTAAAATAGCCCCCCGTTCGGATCTCCGGGTGGGGGCTGGTTCAGGGGCGTCGACATGCAGAGAACAGAATTTCAAAATGGATTTTTGCAACATACGAGGTTTAAATTCGAACATAAATTCAGTGCACCAACACCTGCAGTCAAATAAACCTCATGTACTCGCTCTCTGTGAAACTAAGGTCAGTTCATCGACCAGCACAGTAAACTATCTTTATCCTGGGTACGACTTCTATTCCCGATTTAGGCGTAACTTTGGAATCTGTCTTTATGTCAGAAGCGACCTCTCTTGCCAACGAGAAGAGGCTCTGGAGCCCCCAAACTTTGATGTTATGTGGTTAAAAATAGCGACTCAACCAACCACAAGGTTCGTCTGTATCCTCTATCGACCACCAAGTGAAGTGTTGAAGGATTCAACATTATTAGTGATCACCAATATGGCTTTCGTAAAAATAGATCAACAGGAGAACTTCTGACTTATGTAAAACATGTTTGGAACAACGCAATTGAACATTTTGGAGAATCTCGAGCGGTTGCTCTTGACATATCCAAGGCATTTGACCGTGTTTGGCACGATGGGCTGTTGGCTAAGCTACGTTCTTATGGTATGTCTGAAAAGGTCTGTTTGTGGCTCTCATGTTTCCTCAGAGAGCGTTCTTTACGAGTGGCAGTCGACGGATTTCTTTCTAACACCTTCACTATCAACGCCGGTATGCCCCAAGGTTCCATACTGTCTCCTACTCTCTTCCTCATTTATATTAACGATCTGCTGGAAAAGACCGAGAATCCAATCTACAGCTTTGCAGATGACGGTACACTTACCTCTTCATTCACTTTGAACGCTCGGACATCGACTACTCAGACGAATATCCGCAGACAGCAGGAAGTCATTCAACTTAGCAAAGACCTGGAAGAAATTCTATCTTGGGGGTGACAGTAACCAAGTGGAATTTAACGCTACAAAAACCCAGGCGGCAGTTTTTTCTAAAAAAGTTAACGTTGCAGAATCCGACATAGTTATGTCGGGGCACTCCATCCCTCTAACATCGTCACTCAATCTGTTAGGCGTTAATTTGGGAGTAAATATGTCCTGGCATGAACATGTTGTAGGCATAGCAAAAGTTGGGAATATTGTTTCGAACCAGAAAGCTTTACACTCCACAACAACTGTTAATTCTTTACAAAGCTCAAATTCGACCAACTATGGAATACTGCTCCCATGTTTGGAGCTCCGCTCCCAAACATACATTGCATTTGTTGGATTATATCCGGAGAAGAGCTGTTCGTCTGATTGGACACCCGGAACTGACCGACGGCCTTGATTCGCTGGAACATCGAAGAACGGTTGGCGACTTGAGCCTATTCTACAAGTACTTTCATGGAGAGTGTTCGAAGGATGTGGCCCGTTTAATTCCTCCCAGAGCGGTGCATATTAGAAGTACACGTCGCACTAATACTTCACATCCGTATGAGGTTCAGCTTGTTACTCCTCGTACAACGCTTTTCAAGCAGTCTTTTATATGGAGAACATCATACCTTTGGAATAGTTTGCTCTGTGTTTCCCATCGAGTACAATCTACAGCGATTCAAGAACAACGTGAATAGCTTTCTCCGCACACGTGTCGCTCCTGTAGCGCTTTAGGGACTTCCCTGTAGCACGTGTGCTAGACCCATAAAAAAAAAAAAAAAAAAAAAAAAACTAAAATCTTAAACGAAGAAGACAACTACCATAAATTAATAAATAAGGAAATGATAGAAATAAGAAAAGAAAAAAAACGCAGTGAATCACAGAACAGATATTAAAGACCTAAGTTTGATTTACAACCACATCTTACCTAACTAGTTATTAATTATTTGAAACCAATAATTAAAAAAAGAAAAAATTAATAAAAATAATAAAAACATATTTTAAAAAATAAATTAGCATAAAAACCAACAAAAAGTAAAGCTTACATAAAATGCTTCGTTCCTCAATATAAACATGTGTTTTCGCCGGCCACATCGTTGGCCATAGACCGAAATGTATTGGTCAGGTTCGCTTCTTTTCGAGATACGAATAATATAAAATCTCTAGTTATTGAGTTAATTTTAAACCAATTGTTATTATTATTTTTTATATCAATAGTTCCTGCTTTAATTGACATAATTTCAAATATATATGTCTATATATTTTGTGATTCAAACTATTGTTGCTTTCGTAAATTGAAATTGTGACTGATTTTTAATTTTATTTTCAGAAATGAAAATTACACAAAAGAAAAATTTTTGAAAATGCTCAAATCCAGGGACAAAACGTCAAATAAAAAAATTTAAAAAAAAAACTCAAGTGTGTTAACTAAACGAACCTAGACTCAAGATTAAAATTAAAAGATTTATGTACATAAATGTTCAAGAGATCAATTTTTATATATAACACGTAGGCTAAAAAGTTTTTAGTCTAGCTACTGAAAACACTTTCTTTTGAAAAATTCGACTTTATTCATCAACATAGTCCCCTTCAAGAGCAATACAATCTGTCCAACACTTTTCTAACATTTCTATACCTTCATTGTAGAAGGATTTGTCTTTGCCTTCAAAATAGGCCTCAGTTTCGACGGTAACTTCTTCATTGGAGCCAAATCTCTTTTTTGCAAGTATTTTTTTGAGGTCTGCGGATAGATAATATTCGCTGGGGGTAAAATCTGGAAAATATGATGGATGAGAAAGCAATTCGAAATTCAATTCGTGCAATTTTGCCATTGTAACCATTGATTTGGGACACGATGCATTGTCTTGATGAAAGAGCATTTTTTTCTTGTTCAATTGGGGCCGTTTCTTTGCGATTTTTGCCTTTAAACGCACCAATAACTTTTTATAATATTCGCTATTGATGGTTTTTCCCTTCTCAGGATAGTCGATAAAAATTATTCCATGCGCATCCCAAAATACAGAGGCCAAAACCTTCCCAGCCGACTGTTGTGTCTGTAGTCTCTTCGGGTGGCTTTCACCGGCTGCTGTCCACTCGGCTGACTACCGATTTGATTCCGGTGTGAGGTGGTGGATCCATCCACTGTCACATATCGCATGTAAAAATTCTTTTTATTGGGCTTAAACAGGTCCAAACAGCGCTCAGAATCATCAACACGATGTTGTTCTTGGTCCACTGTAAGCAAACGCGGTACCCATTTCGAACAGAGCTTTTTTATACACAAATGTTCATGAAAAATATGACCACGTTCTTTTGATAACTTTAGGGTGTCAACTATCTCACGCAACTTCTCTTTACGGTCATCCAAAACAATTTTGTGTATTTTTTTCATGTTTTCTGGTGTGGCCACCTTATTTGGGCGTCCAGAGCGTTCAGCAACATTTGTGTCTGTACGACAGCGTTTAAATCCAGCATACCAGTAAAAGATGAGAGATTTTCCAGGGGCAGAGCTCCCAAAACACTTATCAAACCATTGCTTTGCTCGAACGGTATTTTTTCCCATCAAAAAACACTGTTTAGTCAACACACGAAATTCGATTTTTTATATTGTTTTGAAAATATTAAAAGTAGCATCACTAAAACCACTGTAACTTGTAATCTAATCGTCGAAATATCATGAAATTTTAACAAGTATCCTTTGAAGGTTGGTACTTCCTAAAAATCATATTGATTTTTTGAAAATGGCGACATCTATGTGTCAGACCAAAAAACTTTTCAGCCTTCATTGGGATTAGTAATCTACAAAGAATTACATTGTGTTAGCTACTACTAAAGTTACAAAAAAGTTTGAAAGTAGTCCTAATATATACTTGAAAATTTTTTTATTTCAAAAAATGTAAACTTGTGGTACTTACAAATGTGAATAATAAAAGAAAAAAGCGGTATGTTGTTAAGACATCATACAAACAGCTAAAATACCATTGTAGAGTTATTAATGGTGGAAATTTCAAAAAAAATTAATAAAAACTAATCCACATTGTAACATGTGCTTCACTGTATATATATATATATATATATATTATATATATATATATATATACATATATATATATATATATATATATATATATATATATATATATATATATATATATATATATATATATATATATATATATATATATATATATATATATATATATATATGTATATATATATATATATATATATATATATATATATATATATATATATATATATATATATTGCAAATTCTTAGTGTCCAGTAGATTGTACAATCTTTCGATTATATGGAAAAATTACGCAATGGAATAATACACATCACACAGCTAACACTTCATTGCCACGATAATTCATAAAACATTTCCGAAAAGACTATAAGAGGATTATGAATACAAGTCCGTTTCATAAATTAAAAACTAGTAGTAGATTGTTTTAAACTCATAATTTTACACCTTCGTTTTGTGAAATTTATTTGTACTATTTAGGATATTCTTGATTTAATCCAAATCCAAGCAAGCAAAAAAACTTACATAGACTCTTAAAATGGTTACAAGTAAGTGCTGTGAGAGAAGGTTGATATTTTCTTTCAGGTAAACTAGGCAACCTATCTCAAATATTGTTAAAACAAAAGCCAAGTATATGTTTGCCCATATTGCTTTGTGTATCCACGGATATTTATTTGACATTTCAAAAAGAGATAGTATTGAATTATGCAGAATTATTTTTTTAGCTACAAATAAAAAATAATATTAAGAATACTAATTTATTATGTTTATGTTATGCCTACTTGTACTTTAAATAATTTTGAGATACTTGCACTTTAACATTTAAAAATTTCAGTTTAAAGAAGCACGTGTTACAAATTGCCATAAAATAGACGCTCAATATTGGCAAGATATATGACTGCTTAGTATGAGAGCACGTTGAACGTGCTACTGCACGTACCATTAAATGACGATTATATTGAGTAAATCAGGGACTACAGATATATTGATCAGGGGCAACTTATGATATGAAGTAATTATTAATCAACTGGTTACTTGAGTAAAAATAACAACTTTGAATTTTCAAATTTTTTTTAACAGGAGTTTATACAATTAGCTTACGCGTTTTCAAATGATAATGTATTCATGTATTTGATAAATTTCTAAAAAGAAAGTTATTGAAGCCATACAGACCTCACCCAGCTATAAAGTAAAAAATAAAGATAAATGAGAAAATGATAGATACAAAGAGGATAAGGAGACCAAAAATGCTTAGTGATCTAAACAATATGTTTGACTGTCAAACAAAAATAACGATCGTATTATCCCCTGGAGAACTAATCAGAGATGGCACAACAACGGATTAAAAGCCATGTATTAAAACAATCAATTAAAAATAAATAACGACCACATTTAGCATATCCATACTTGTACAGAAATAATTTTGATAACTAAACCACCTCCTTAACTCGTTTACTTATTTAGGCAACAATGTTACATAAGTTGTAACATATTTAAAGAATTTTTTTACAAAATTAAAACAGGAATTCCTCGCACTTTTGGCATATGATGCAAACTTGATATAATTTAAATGGAACCCCCAACATATGATTTTTTAAATTTTATAGAACTGTTAGTTCTAGAAAGGAAAATTTTAATTTTATAGTTTTATTGTGCAAAATAAGGGAAAGAAAAGATTTTTTTATCTTTACCGAAGTTAACAATGCAACCCAAATTAGCACAGACACCTGTTCATGTTTAGAATTTTAATTGTAGCAAGTATTAGTAAAAAATTGTTTTTTCCGAATAGTTTTCCGACGCATATCTTAACTAAAAGAATGTTTAAACAAAAGAATAGAACTGCATAAACAGAAGAATTAAAAATTCTTCGACATTTTCAGGGCACTTTATTATTAGAAAAACTAAACGAAAACTCATATTTGCTATTTATTTGATTTTGGAAAGTTCAGAAGGTTTTATATCAGTTGCTATTGATCGTCCGAAAATTAAGATGAGGAAATATACTTGGAAATAATAGCGGAAATCGTTGAAAATTTACTACCATCTAATAATAAGGTAATAATGTGGCAGTAAGATGGCTCTAAACCATCGGTTACTACGGGTATCTTCCCGTAGTAACCGATTTTTAAATGAACCTTTGCTATTATGGAGTGACGGATTTAGAAAATCGAGATGATCACCATATAACCAAATTCAACTGTACTAGACAATTTTGATCCGGTAATTTCAGAGATAAACTAAAAACTAAACAAAATTGACAGTGAATTGTTTAAAGAAGAAAATTACACAGGAGGTGTCAAATGATCGAGGCTAGGAAATCTTTTCGTCAGCTATGTCAGCGTGTATGATGGAGTGGTTCGGGTAAATTTTCGACTGCTTGCATTGTGCTCTGGAGGGGGGTTCCCGAAATTGGCCTTTTTTCTGGGACCTTACCCCTTGGTGTCCTCGTGGTGATGATTTCTAAAAAGAATATATTAATCAGCTGTAGCTTAACTCAGCTTATTGACGAACCAACACGGATCCCTGATCGAGACGGGGAGTTGGCCAGTCTTCTTGATCTGTTTTTAACCACCAATCCGGAGATTTACACGGTCACCGCAAATCCGCCGTTAGGTTCTTGCGACCATAAACTGCTTTCGACATCGGGTATCCTACCAATCAGTGACAGAGAGAGGCCTAAACCGCGCAAGATTTGGCAATATAGATCTGCTAAATAGGAAGATCTCATGGATTTTTTTTGAACTTTTCCTTGGTTTGACGTTTGTTTTTGTTGTGACTCATCTGACTGCGCCAGGGAGGTTTCCCATGTTGTTTTGGCTGGTATGGAAGCTTACATTCCTTTTTCGAAGAAATGCCCTTCCGACGGCAAGCCCCGGTTTGACCGAAAATGCAAAGAAGCTGTTGCTTCTAAACATCTTGCCTACCGACGATGGCGTGAAAATCCTAACACCATAAATCGTAACACCTTTGTGTGTGCTTGGAACAGATGCAAAGAAATTATCGACGAAACCAAGGAGGCACACAATCGGCGAATTAGAAACAAACTTGTCGCTTATCCCAACAATTCCAGGTCCTTTGGGTCAGTCGCTAAGGCAGTTAGCCAAAATTTCACCAAATCCACCATATCACCATTCACACGGCCAGATAATTATATTGAAACGGCACCTGTTGAAAAAGCGAACTTGTTGGCTGAACTCTTTGCTTCACAGTCTACTGTCGATTTCCAAGGAAAAACACCACCTACTATTTCCGTAGTGCTGTCAAGGATGCCCGATGTTGTCTTCGAACAGTGTATCATAAAAAGTATTTTAATGAAGCTAGACACCAAAAAAGCTTCTGGCGCTGATGGAATACCTGCCATAGTTCTCAAAAACTGTGCAAGGGAACTGACACCAGTTTTCTATAGACTTTTCAACCTATCCTACAGAAAGGAAATATTTCCTTCCTGCTGGAAGTGTGCCACAGTTCAGCCGATACCTAAAAAAGGCAAGAAGACATTGCCAAATAACTACCGACCAGTCGCACTGTTTTCAATAATATCGAAAATTATGGAAAACGCTATCAGTCAACATCTTCTAAAATATTTTGAAGAATTCAACATTATTAGCGATCACCAATATGGTTTTCGTAAACATAGATCAACAGGAGATCTGACTTATGTAACACATGTTTGGAACAACGCAATTGAACACTCTGGAAAATCTCGAGCGGTTGCTCTTGACATATCCAAGGCATTCGAACGTGTTTGGCACGATGGACTGTTGGCTAAGCTACGCTCTTATGGTATGTCTGAAAAGGTCTCTTTGTGGCTCTCATGTTTCCTCAGTGAGCGCGCTTTACGAGTGGCGGTCGACGGATTGCTTTCTAACACCTTCACTGTCAACGACGGTGTGCCCCAAAGCTCCATACTATCTCCTACTCTCTTTCTCATTTGCATTAACGATCTGCGGGAAAAGACCGGAAATCCAATCTACAGCTTTGCAGATGACAGTACGCTTATCTCTTCATTCACTTTGAACGCTCGGACATCGGCTGCTCAGGCGAGTGTCCGCAGACAGTGGAAAGTTGTTCAGCTTAACAAGGACCTGGAAGAAATCCTATCTTGAGGTGACAGTAACCAAGTGGAATCTAACGCTACAAAAATCCAGGCGGCAGTTGTTTCTAAAAAAGTTAACGTTGCTGAACTCCACATAATTATGGCGGGACACTCCATTCCTTTAGCATCGTCACTCAATTTGTTGGGCGTTAATTTGGGAGCAAACATGTCCTGGCACGAGCATGTTACAGGCATAGCAAGGAGAGCTTCTCAAAAGTTGGGAATATTATTTCGAACCAGAAAGCTTTACACTCCACAACAGCTGTTAATTCTTTACAAAGCTCAAATTCGACCAACTATGGATACTGCTCCCATGTTTGGGGCTCCGCTCCCAAACATACACTAGATTTGTTGGATTGTATTCAGAGAAGAGCTGTTAGTCTGATTAGAGACCCGGAACTGACCGGCGGCCTTGATTCGCTGGAACATTGAAGAACGGTTGGCGACTTGAGCTTATTCTACAAGTATTTTCATGGAAAGTATTCGGAGGATGTGGCCCGTTTAATTCTTTCTAGAGCGATGCATGTTAGAAATACACATCGCTCTGATACTTCACATCCGTATGAGGTTCAGCTTGTTATTCCTCGTACAACGCTTTTCAAGCAGTCTTTTATTTGGAGAACATCATCCCTTTGGAATAATTTGCCCAGGACTCTGTTTCCCACCGAGTACAATTTACAGCGATTCAAGAACAACCTGAATCGCTATTTCCGCACACGTGTCGGTCCTGTAGCACTTTAGGGACCTCCCTGCAGCACGTGTGCTAGACCCATAAAAAAAGAGACAAGAACGAAATGCATTCAATGAAATGGGGAATAGGCTAACATATAATCAATGTTAGTTAATTTTTAATAGTTTTTGTATTATTTCTTTCTCCCATTTTATTCGTTCCTTTAAAATGTAGTTATACATTCCTGGAAATAAATTTAAGCGAGGAATTTTTCTATGCCTCTTATAAAGTCTTGTATATTCCCGTTATGCTATCTTTTATTATAACCATTTTCAGTGTTCCGTACGGAACACTTATAAGATCACTTCGGTGTCTGTCTGTCTGTCTGTCACACCTGATTTTCTCCGAAACTATTTGACATAGAAAGTTGAAAGTTGGTAATAATATAGGAATTGATGGCCTCGTCAGAGCCATGTAGTTTTGAGAGTTAAATTTTGACTTAAAGGGTTAGTTTTGGGGGGTGAAATCGGAAGTGAAAAAGAAAATTTTTTTACTAGGTCATCGAGTGTGGTGTCAAATGAAAGCTTGTGAAAATACGAGTAAAAAATGTATATATATTACTTGCGTGCACTTTTCTTTGTATTATTTTTAAAAAATCGCGAAAAATCGCTGTCCCGCGCCTTATCTCGAAAAGTACTTATCAAAAAATTTAGAAAAAATTCCGGAATATTCTGCACGGGGTGTAGATTGAACGAAAATTATCACCTTTAATAATTTTTCTGGTATTTAAAAAACACAAAAATTTCAAGGTCATCAGATTTCAGTAAAGATTGGAAACAAACTTTGTTGAAAACTCATTTGGGGTGTGTTTTGTGAAGTCACTGATCATTTTATACATCTGTAACAAATTTTTTTTTATTTTAAAAGCAATCAACGTACGGAACACTAATTGCGCAAGTTCAACTTGCACTTGACCGGTTATTAATAAACAATTCGTATATATTTCGTTTTTCACTCTCCAATAAAACCATTTTGATACTTTTGAACAATACTTAGTTTTAACTTTTTCTATTAACATTCTTAACATAAACAATGGATATTAACAATCCTACATAAACAATTTGTTCAAAGATAGGAAAACTTTTTCTCATGTGTACAAATTACATAATATTATATATATATACATATATATATATATATATATATATATATATATATATATATATATATATATATATATATATATATATGTTTGTTTGCAGAGAATAGAAAAATAATATACGAGGTTTTCCATTTCAAAAATAAAAAATTTAAGTAGCTTTTTAAAAATGCGATATGAAATGTTTTAACTACCTTAAAAACTGTATGATAAATACTATAATTTCTGTATTTAACTGTTTTGCCTTTTTAAATGAGCAAGTTAGAGGGATGGGTCATTTAAAATAAATAAACCTGTACGTCGATAAATGGAAGTGGATTGTGCTCTGGCAACTCAATTGGTACTATCATATAAATAGAAAAAAAAGAAGCAAAATTGCCGAAAAGAAAATGGATTTCACCAAACTGCAGTAAACCTGAAAAACCAAAAGAATCTCTTTTATCACGAAAACTAAGAGATATATAATGGAAAAAAAAGCTTGGAGTAGGATTCTTTATCGTACATAAATAGTAACATGTATTATCGTGCAGGTAACTAATTGCTTGTAACTTTGCTAACAATAAAGCTTTTTTTCTTTTCAAACGAATTTGTTATTCATATCCATTTATGTAGGATTTTTATGCCCACCAGGTTTTTAAAACTTTAAAGAATTAAGTGGGAATGTTTTATTTCTTGAAATCAAATACTTTTAATGTCAAATATAGAATATAAAACCTTAATAGTAAATATGTTTTAGGACAAGAAAATGACCATGACTTACCAAGAAGTAGAACTACAGATTCCTTTTCTGGCATCTTTTATTAAATTATACCTCGACTCGACTTTGTATCAACCGTTCTTTAAGGACTAGTAAAAGAAAATAATATATTTGGTATTGTCCAAAATTAGGAAAACGTATCAATTAATAACTATTTCATAAAACTCATTATTTAATATTATATTAATCATAAAGTTAACTTAGATTTAATATTTTAGTAATTTCGTCTTTTTATCAGTACGCTATTAAGTTAATTTACTTTATCACACAAAAGAATTAATGAAAATTTATTCCTAAATGATATTTTTTTACCAGAAACCTAGATTTTTTTCTCTTAATCATACATGAATACTTTTGGTCTTGACCGTGGAAATATTAGTATCGGATCCAATTAATTTTTCATAGTATGTTCTATTTTTCTTTTTATTTATCAAAACTCAACATTTTTGTTCATAGCTCCCACTTTGGGTGAGAGCACCAGTTACTACAAATTTCGGCAATAGGCATGAAGACCAATTTTGAAAAACTAGTCCACGATGTTCTTAAGGAACTATTATTTCCAAAAAAATATATAGTTCTGAAGAAATTACAGGTTTCCTAGCATAAAATTGACCATTTTTAAACTAATTTTGAATTTCACGCCAAAACACTCGCAGGTGTCATGTCGTCTGCTCGTGACGTCACGCCTTCGTAAAGTCCATGTCAACAACAGTAAAGTATACAGTGTCTATACAATAATTTTGTTATTTTATGAATTCTAAAGTGTATAAGTGGTGTGGGGTCCATCAGTGTAAAAACGCATCGATAAAAACTCCTAACAAGTTATTTGTTTACGTTCCAAACAAGAAAACAATAAGAAATAAATGGCTAACTCTTGCACGGTGAGACTCAGCAGTTATTTCTCCAAATTCTTCAATTTATTTCTGTGAAGACCATTTTGATGTTAAGTTTTAACTTAATATTTTATTATTATAAATGAGGTGTGCCGTAGTAATATTGTTTGAGAAATTGTTAATTATCTAACTAGTACCTTTAAAAAGTCACATGACTATTGAGGTTAGGTTTTATTTCTTTAATGTTATCATCCACTACTGTTTATTTATTGGATACTCTATTCTTGTTCCAGTTGCCAAATGTTATGGGGAATTACATTCAGTATCATGTGATGGGTTCAGTGTCACAAGTGTGCATGAAACCAGGGTGTATTTCCTCAAGATTTGAATGCCAATCTGATCAAAGAAAAGAACATCTAACACTATAGAATGACCATATTTTCTCAGGAAACAAAGAAGGATGGTAGTTGAAGAAAGTGAAAAGGATTTAGAAGAAATAAGTACAGTTACAAAATAGTTAGAACCTGGAGAGACTGGAAGTTCAGGTATTTATTTCCTTTTTCAAGCAAAACTAAAGAGAATATTTTTATGTTTATTTTGTTACTTTACAAAATCAATAAAACATTAAACTACTTACACGTTTATTTAATTAGTTGTGATTGAAAACAAGGTAGCTGTCTGTTATTTTGGACTTATTAAGATTCTATTGCCAGGAAATAAAGAACTACAATTTGTACTTTTACAGGTGACCTATTGTATAGACAGATGCAAAAGTAAGTGCGGTGATAGTACTTAAATATATGAAAGTTTATTGCTAAATATCTATTAATTTTTTAGGTTTGTGCACAATCGAAGATCTACAAGAAGCACATAAAATAGCTAAGAAATCAATACAAGTACATATGACACACAAATTCAGAAGTAAAGCCATCCAAAAAGAAATTAAATCAGTAAGCCAGATGACATCGCCCTTGAGACCTACTCTCCAATCTGTTTTTACATCTCTATTTAAAGTTGACAGGTGTCTTACTACTAAAACAGAAATATCCAGCCTAAACAAAGCTTCAAAGAAAATATTTACCATAGGGGATAAATCTGATAGTGATATTTCTTATACACCATCTGTAACTCACCGAGAATCATCACCAATAACACTATCTCTCCAAATGAAATGTACTTCAGACTGCAGTGAGTTAATTGAAAATGATAAAAAACAAGAAGCATTAGAAATTCTGAAATATAAAAACTGTTACTACTTAATAGACATAATTGAAGAACAGACAAGGCTTCCTGCTAACCATATTCTACTGTGTTTAAAAAAATTTAGATTGAATAACCTATTTAGAGAGTTTGCTGATGAATTTTCCATTAATCCAACATATGCAAGCAAAATATTTTTAAAAAATATACCTATATTAGCCAGTGTAATGCGTCCTTTTATTGTCAAACTAAAAAAAGAAATCATAAAAAGTAATTTAGCCATGGCTTTCAGCCATAAATATCACCATGTAAGTTGCATCGTAGATTCCTTAGAAGTTGAAGTGGGAAAACTTTTAAAGGCTATGAATCAAGCTCAGTCATGGTCGGACTACAAAAAAGCTAACACCATCAAGTATCTTGTGTCTTGTACACCAAATAGTTTAGTGAATTATATTTCACCAGGTTATGGAGGCCGACTAACAGATACATGTTTGGTTGAATCATGTGATTTTGTGAAGTGTTTGCAACCAGGTATGTGTGTGATGGCTGACAGAGGATTCAAACATGTAGAATTATATTTACGTAAGGAGGGGGTAAAACTTGTACGACCTCTAAGTGTTGCTACTAGAGCGAAACTATCCAAGAGCGAAGCAAGGGAAACCAAACAAATTGCCAGTTTGAGAATACACATAGAGAGAGTAATTCGACGCTTACGAGAATTTAGCAAGTTTAGGCCACGTATGTTAATCATAATTTAGTTAACGTACTTGATGATGTTATTACTATTGCCTGCGGTTTAATTAATTTGCAATGTGCTCTTATTTTATTTTATTTATTTATTTATACAAATTTTACGGGAAACCCCATTGTAGTACAATTTTAAAACAGATAAGAAAATATTAAAAATTAAAAAAACAAACACATGACAAAGACTATGTCTAAATAAAAATATTCAACAAACACATAAACATCCTCAATAACAAAATATATAAAATAGATACATGTTATGAAAGAACTAACCTCAGAAATATAAAAACAATAATAGTATTACCAATAGTAAACACTGATCAAGTAGAACCTCTACAGAGCCCTCAGCAGCTGGGACCTAAATCCCGAGATGGAGCTGTTAAACATATCGAGCCGGCCATCCAATGAATTCCAAGTCCTCAAAGCCCTATGAATGAGAGAGTGCCTCCCATAGTTCGTGCGATGGAAGGGGATGCTGAAGAGATCATGATGGCGAAGATTGCCTCTGGGTATATTAAAATTTATTTTAGCGAGTAGCTGAGGGCAGTCAGTGATTCCATTAATAAGTTTGAAGATAAAACATGCATCATAAAGGGATCTTCTCATTTCCAAAGTCTGTAACCCTAAGGTCCTCCGCATGACACAACTGTCCCGTTGCACTTAAGTGGGGAAAATCTCAAAAATTTATTTTGCACTCTTTCGATTGTTCCCTTATGCAACTCATGCATGGAGACCAAATTACCGTCGCATATTCCAAGTTTGCTCTCACAAGAGCACAATACAACACTCTCAAAACAGTCTTAGAGAACTGCCCGCAATTTCTCAAAATAAAACCCAGCACGCTTAGCCCTTTCTGGCTAACGGCAGATATATGCCTTGTAAAAGTAAGTCTTTCATCGAAAACAACTCCAAGGTCCTTTGCTGAACTCCTGTAAGGAAGTTGAACACCTTCAATCGAGTATGAGGATGGGACTCTGTGTTTCCCTCTATAGAAGCTAATGGTAAAACATTTGCTTACATTCAAAAATAGATGATTGGACTGGGTCCAGTGCCAAACCAGATCAAGGTAATCTTGAAGCGCTACAACGTCCTCAACACTACCAATCCGCCGATAGATCTTCAAATCATCTGCAAACATAAGCCCCGTTGAGCGATGCAATGCCGATAAGAGATCATTTACAAACAAAATAAAGAGCAGAGGAGCGCAGTGCGAACCCTGGGGGACGCCCGATGTAACATGAATAATACTGGATGACAAACCATTCATTCTCACAGTCTGGGTACGGCCCAAGAGAAAACTCTCCAACCAAGCTATGATCTGCTCAGAGAATCCCAGGGAAAGAAGCTTACTCAATAAGATCTTAAAGTTAACTCTGTCAAAGGCTTTGGAGAAGTCAGTGTAGATAACATCGACCTGATCACCCCTCTCCAACGCCTCCAGCAGAGCAACTTCATATAGTTCCAAATTTTATGTGGTTGATTTCCCAGGACAGAAGCCAAACTGGTAGGGATTGATCATTCCCCTACAGGACCAGTATAACTGGTCGCACACTAAACTATCGAATAGTTTGGGCATGGCAGACTGTATACACACTCCTCTATAGTTGTTCATATCCTCCCTATCACCCGATTTGAAGATGGGAGATATGAAGCTGTGCTTCCATCTAGATGGAAAAGCACAAGAGTCCAGCGACTTATTGAAAATAATTTGCAGAGGTAAAGTGATTGAATAAACGCACCGCTTTATAAACAAATTGGGAATATTATCTGGACCACATTTAGTTTCATCTGGCAGCCTCTTAACTTTGGAAAAAATCTCAGATAGACTGAACTTCTTTACAATATGTCATTAAAACAGTGCCGATCGAAGTCAGGCACCCGACAGTCATTGTCAATATACACACTGGAAGAGTGCTTCGCAAATAAGTTGACAATGTCAACACTGGAGTGCGCCATTGTTCCATCCAGGTGCATGCTATTCGGGAGATTAACCGCATTTCTTTTACTATTGACAAACCTCCAGAAGTATTTAGGGTTGTCAATAAGAGAATTTTCCACTCGGATACGATGTGCCTCATGACACTCTCTAGACTCAGCCTTACAGAGAGAACGGAAGTACCTGAAAGCTACATAATCATCGTACGCTCTGGTTGGCATGTATTTTTTGTGGGCAGCCTTCTTTTTACAAATTAGATCCTTTAATGTTGGGGTGAACCATTTAGGAAAGCTTGAGTTCTTTACCCGCCTGACCGGAACAAGGCAGTCAACGCAGTAATACAGACTCTCATAGAATTTATCCACTGCATCATCCAAGTCCAAACCGCACAAATATTGCACCCAGTCCTCCGAGATCAAAAAATCATTAATGGTAGGGTAATTAGCATTACGAAAATCGAGATATAGCTCATCGAACTCGGAGGTATCAAAAGACAGCCCGACCCTCAAGCAGTATGCTCTATGATGTAGAGATTCAGGTAATAGTATATCTTCAGCCTGACAAGCCTCAACATCTGGTGAGAAACAAAAAAATAAATCTAAGAAAATATTTCTAAAATTAGGCACTTTAATCACTTTTTATTTACTATTTCAATTCAGTTCAAATTATCTTTATTCGTCGGTGAATAATATTTACACTTGAATTCGTCAAGATAATATTAAGCAAAAATATAAAAGTACTTAAGATTACTACTCGTTCGTAAGGCAGATTCCCCTGAGAAAAACGAACAAGAAACTCAAAGGGTTGTTTTTTTTTAAAAAATAGTGTGTTACAACAAATTACTAATTATCAGATACATTAACCTATGCAATAAAAATAGCACTAAGTATTACAAACACTCAATGAAACTATATTTTATAAATTACGAGAACATGAATGAGCTAATACAAGCAATATAATGAACAAACCGTCTGAATTTCTATTTTAAATAAAAGTATAATAAACTAGTAAAACACCTTACTATCAAAGTAAGAAATAATTTAGTAGACAAGAGCAGGCCAATCCTTACAGGTGGCACCAGCTCACCAGTAAGACGAAGGGTCAGCCATCACACACTTCGCACACAATATAGGGAGAAATACGACCCGGCCCTTGACGCCACCGCAAGCAAGGATTTAAAGAGAGCATGCTCTGCTTAAGTCTATATTGCTGAAATTATAAGATGTTTAATATTCTACAGAATTCAGTCTAGGTTGCTCACGTATGTAACATGTATCACCTAGTTATTTACTACTTTATATCAAGCTTGAATAACAACGGTGTTCAGCTCGTGCTCCCTCAAAAGTAAAACTGATAACTAGGTACACCAAGTGTACTAATACAGGTATATTATTACATAATATTCATTTAATATCTTGTATTGGCCAGGCATTGCTGTCCAATAAATAAATCATTGACCTTGTACTAGGCTTTTTTAATAAGGCATTTTTTATGTGCGATTTGAATTTTGATTCGGTCAATTCTGTAACTTACAACCTAACAACCTACAATGTACTTTGGTACAATGGATATACATTAGCTTTCCATAATGACATCAAAACTTTTAGAAAATCAGACACATATTTCTCATCAAATGTTACACATATACTTTCTACATTCTTGTTTGTGCTGTAGTTACAATCGGCAACACAAGAGTAACTCTTTTGAAGTCCAGTCAAATACATCTGTAACTGCATCAGCGCATTATATTTCTGTGTAGGTTTCTCATTTTTAACATAATTTTGTTAGGACTTTGCACTCATGGAACATTTGATTTCAACAATGGCATCTTTACATATCCTATCGGGGGATCCCGCTAGCGTTGGGTAGTTTTTAGACAGCATCAGACCACACTTCTTAATTTTTTTGTTCAGTTTAATACTAACAGTTTTCCGTACTTCATCTTCTAATATTCTAGCACGTTTCATAGCTGGTGTATGTGGAATTTTTGCTCCCATAATTAATGATATAAGTGGTCCATCATTTGTTTTACAACGACTAAATTCAAATGCTCGGGATGCTGTGATTCTGCCATACCTCAATTCATACCAAAGTCTACTTTAGTGCTGTTCTCTAGTCTCTTTTCAGTTTTAAAAATATGTGCATCAGTCAGAACGAGCTTCTCTAAAAATGTGTCACAGGATTTCTCTTTATGTTTCAGCACAAGTTGGTGCATAGATACACTTTCTGTATCATCACTCTGTATACAACTCGGTTGATATTTCATTATTTCAGAGTTATTAAGTTTTATTTTTCTTCCCATTTTCAAAAACTTTTCAAGAACTCTGCTATTTGTTGGCAAACTGGGCTTACCATTTGATAATGGCTTTGCCGTTATGTATTTTAGGCTAGTACCAACCCTAGATAGTGCGGATTTCATCCAGTAACATTTCACTGAGGTACAGGACGGGGCTTCACTCCTGCGATGGACCCACATGAGGAATGCTGTGGCGTGCTTGCAGCCCCTCGAAAAGCAACACAGTCATGGCATTGCACGGAAATAACTGCATCTTCTTCTTCATTGACTATTAACGTAACTACATATAACTTTGCATGAACCTTATGTTCTGGGCAAATTTTACATTTCACTATGCACATTTTTTCATCACGTTTAAGTTGTACATAGGTTACAGCGTCATCTCCATACGATGGGCGTGAGGACCTAAAATAAATAAAATCAATTAGTATGTACTTACTCATACGACATATCAACATTTTCATAACAATCATAACCTAACCTAAAACTAATAAAAACATGACGTAGAAATAAAGTTTTAAATTGTAGTTTTAATACAGATTATGTATATACTTACATAGAAGTTTCGATATTTCTAAATTCTGCAGAGCAAAAGTCTTTGTTTGACGCAAGAAACTCTCCAAGCATCAACAAATCAATTCTAGGTAAATTAGAGCTATTTGCCTTGATAAATCCGTCTTCTATCGCTAACGTTTCTTGATTCTAGTTTTTGTAACACAAAACTAGGCAAGTTGATAGTTTAAAATCACAAATTAATTGATAGACGGTGCAAAGATTATTGCTAACACAAGAGAAGTTCGACCGAAGTAATGTTTACTCAGGAGTGATGTCATTCCCTCTGGCTGGTGTTCCACATAACATGGCGGATTCCTGTATTTTGCATTTTCATTTTAACAAAAATAATATTAATCTCAATTTTAATATAAAAATAAGAACATTTTTTAGAAAATATATTTGATTATTCAAAGTCATAATTTCGGTGGTCATCACACTTGTTTAATTTCGTAAAAAAATTATGGATATACAAATTATAAAAATTCGGAAAAATAGTGTTAAAAGATGCTTTGCTAAAATAATGAGAAAATCGAGCGTGAAGATTTAGAGGGCAGACAGGTGTGTTTATGGTTGTGGCCAACAGAAACATCAAAAATAATTGATTTCAATCTTGACATGTTATTTACATTTCCGCACTCGTCCAGAGAGTGTAAACAAAACTTATTAAATTTTTTATCCACATCATGAGAAAAGTTCAGGCATGTTTAGAAAAAATCATGGCTCAAAGAAAAGTTCCGTGTAGAAGACCCCGAAGAAGTTATCCACCTTACAAACAAACCACTTTATGCACTCGTCCACCGCACAGGATGGACACATGTGGAAAAGAATAGCCCACAATGCAACAAATTGACTACCACATTCGTTGGAGGGAATTGAAACTGAAGAGAGAGAGAGAGCGAGAGAGATGGGTACAGCAGCAAAATAGTTACCGCTTGATTAGAAACAAAAACTAACAGCTCCAGTAGTTGATACCTTCTGAAGCTTTTTGATTTTATTCTAAAAATACTTATTAGGACATTTCCTAAAAATCCATTATGAGGTAAAACCATTTTTAACACCTCTACGATTTTCCAAGGAGCCGGAAAACTTGAGGGCTAAAGTATGTCCAGCCTCCATGGAATGACTGAATTACATTGTGTTATTTCTAAAATAATAATATTTAAATTGGTCTGCTCATGGTAAGCTATGTCAGCCGCTGCCTTTAGTCTTTTTAATAAAGTAGAATTTTGAACTTTTGTGAAAGGAAAGAAATCATGCCCGCGATCAGAAAGGCTGCAAAATTTTTATTTTTAATTTTTGATGTTTCTTTGAAGACTTTAATATATATTTCAATAAGTAAATAATTTTTTTTTTTGATTTTTTTTTATTGGATAATTAGACTTATTAAAAATTTATAACTTTTCTAATTTCATAAAATAAATAAAATAAATGAAAAACAGAATTGGTAATAACTTTTGGAACATAAAATATGAAGGAAAAAATTTATAAATAATAATAAGGTTTTCATATCTTCATTTATTAACCAGTTAGTGCAAATTATTAAATAGTTATTTTATCTTAAAAACGTCACGCTACCTCATTATACAATGAGCTTTGCAAGTTCATAATAATAAGACTTAAAGAAATTAAGAAATCATCTATAAATTCTCTATTTTCTTTTTTTTACATGGAATAAAAATTCATGGAAACCCAAATATAGTTATACGAGGATCCCCAATAAGGATAACAACATCAGAAGTTAAAGAAATATGTAAAACGCTAAAAAATGGTAGAGCTCCAGGACCAGGAAATATCCCAGGAGAGATAGTAAAATACGGAACTGAAAAGCTATTTAGCGCTTTGAGGAACTTATTCCAAAGATGCATTAACACATCAGAAGTACCCGAGGAATGGAAAATATCATACATATCAACAATTCATAAGAAAGGAGACAAAAATAATTGCGATAACTATAGGGGAATAACGGTTACCGGATCTATTAGCAGAATATACGGAAAAATACTTAAAAATAGAATAGAAACGGAATACGCGGACGTAGAAGCTGAAGAACAGGCAGGCTTTAGAGCAGGAAGATCCACAATAGACCATCTCTTCTCACAGACACAAATCCTAGAAAAGAAAACCGCATTTGATCAGGAAGTCCAGTCCAAGTCTTGTTTGTTGATCTAAAAAAGGCCTACGACAGCGTGCCCCTAATGAGATTGTGGGAAACACTACAACAGAGTAATGTAAGCACCGAAATAATTAAAGCCGTAAAATCCTTATACCAAGACGCAAGAAGTAGTGTGAAAACCAAATATGGTATAACAACAGGGTTCCCGGTCACAAAGGGTCTCAAACAGGGCTGCTGTATATCCCCAACGCTATTTAAAATCTATTTGGAGAGTGCACTCAAGAACTGGAAAAGGAAATGCAGCAGTATGGGATTACCACTGGATGACGATACTACATTGTACACGCTATCATTCGCAGATGACCAGGTAGTAGTCGCTCAGGACATCGATGATATGGAATACATGACACGAAAACTTATGGATGAATATGAAAAATGGGGCCTAGAAGTCAATATTAAAAAGACCGAGTACATGTGCGTCGGAGGACAACAGCAGGACTTGAAACTGGCCACAGGACACACCATCAAACACTGTGCCAGTTATAAGTATTTGGGAACGAGAATATCTAGGGACGGAACACTGGAAGAAGCAATATTCGAGAGGAATATTCAAGGAAGAAAGGCGATTGCAATGCTTAATAGTATACTATGGGACAAAAACATAACCATTGAAAATAAGAAGAGAATTTACAACTTAATAGTGAAAAGTATAATAACTTACAGCTCCCAGGTGTGGCCATTAAAGGAAAGAACAGAAAAAATACTAAAAGCTACAGAAATGGATTTCTGGAGACGAGCAGCCAGAAAATCCAGAAAAGACCGCATACCAAATGACACGATAAGGCGAGCTTTAGAAATAAAGTACGATATAGTGGACGAAATCAGAACCCGACAGTTGGTATGGTACGGACATGTACAGAGAATGTCACAAGACCGACTGCCTAAAAAGATTTTAAATTGGAACCCTCATGGAAAAAGAAAGCGAGGAAGACCACGCCAAAGCTGGAGAGCAGGAATCAACAAGGAAGTACTAGAGAGAGATCTGGAGGAGGAGGGATGGAGAAACCGGGAGGAGTGGAAATTAGGCATCGGAAGACGGAAGACGTTATAAAACCGATTGATACATATATATAAAAATTCATCCTTCTTCTTTTCTTCTTAATCAATAGTGAAATAAAAAAAAAGAGAAGAGTAATTCACCTAAAAACTTAAGAACTATTTATTTATTGCCAACTTCTTTTTTTATATAAATTTTACCAAATGGTCAAAGTTTCACCTCCATGTGTTCAAGGTATATATATCCCCTCTTTGTACGCAGTGTTTCTCTTGCTTGCTCATAATGCTGCTACAGTAAAAATAGTAATGAGTTGCGATTTTTGAATTTATTTGTATTTACATGCTTAAGCCCAAAATTCGTTTTTAAGATGACTAAGAAAGCAGCTGTGTGTCGAGCAGCGAAGTATTATCTACATCCTCTGTAAGCTAGGGTATAGTCAGTGACAAGTCGAATAAAACTCGGTTAAAATACCGAGTTATTCTGGAATTTGCAAAAGAGTACACAACTTCAGAAAAAACAAGTAACTGGAAGAAATCAATGTAAAAAAGGTTTGGATTGCCTCAGAACACAACAAAATATGAAGATCAGTTTATCACGGTGCCTCAAATGTTGAACCAGTCCTAACTCTTACTGTTAAGAGGTAGTTGCCATCAGCACACTTAAGAGGATGTGTATCTGAGATATTTTCTAAACTAACAATCAAATATCAGCAAAATAGGACCACAGAAACGATAGACAAATGGAATAGGAGGGATAAATCTAAATATCGAATTTTTGTATCTTAACCTAACCTAAAGAATATTTCCTCTTTGGTCAACTAATGAAAGACATTTAGAAGTTTTTATATTACGAATATAACAAGTATTAGACACGGAGGTGACAGTGTTAGGATTTAGAGATGTTTAGGTAACAGTAAGCAAGACGGTTTAATAAAAATATACGAAAAACTAAAATAAAGAAGTATACTTGAAAATTCTTCAAAAGTATGTCATACCATTTAGGTTAAATATTATTGATCGCGATTTGATTATTCAACAAGATGGCGACCTTAAACACTCTTCGAAACTAAATAAGAATATCCCAAAAAAGTAAATAGAGGAAAAGTAATAGTTATAATGCAATGACTATCTTAATGCCACAATATCTCTATCAATGAACTTGTGTGGGATGAGTCAGAACAGAG
Source organism: Pachyrhynchus sulphureomaculatus (assembly GCA_019049505.1). Lineage (NCBI taxonomy): Eukaryota > Metazoa > Arthropoda > Insecta > Coleoptera > Curculionidae > Pachyrhynchus > Pachyrhynchus sulphureomaculatus. Next base: position 117,006,500 of record CM032455.1, read on the forward strand.
AGTTACGAATGAATTACATACGGTGGACTTCACCCTATGCGGCAAATTTGTGAAATAAATCGATTTTAAAAGTTAACATACTACAATATAACATGGCTCAAATGAAAGGTAACTAGTTACTGACGACGAATTTAAATTATCCTGTTGATATGCTTATGCAATCAGCAGCTGCACGGCCTTAAAGTTTTATTTTTTTGGTGTGCTCGCATCTTATACTCGTATATGCCGCGAATTTCGCTCGGAGTGTTACTCAGATTTTCACAGAAAACTGCCATCTTCAATTTTTTGTTTGTAGAATCATGTAACTAGAGGTAAGTACTATTAACATATTTTTATGATTAATTTTTATTTCATTTATTTGTTGCGTAAAATGAGTTGAGAATAAAGAAATTTTCTCTTCAATATTTTTGTTTAAAAGGAAACTTAATAGAGAACTAACCAGAATCAACGCATTTATTTTTTTACATGAAAGTTTAAAGTATCTACTTCCCAAATATCTGAGTCTCTATAGACGAAAATGGTAGGCAGTCCATCAAATAATTTTATAAAAAAATTATTTTTTGACTGACTTAATGAAAAATAATAAAGAATATGATTATTCATTATATTAAAATAATATTAATCAATATTAACAATATTTTATGCAAAATACCAACATGCTTAGTTTGTTGGTAGCGATCAAATTGGTTATTAATGAAGAAGGAGGCCAATGTGTTTAGCATAATAAATTGTAATAATGGCTACTATTCTGTAGACCTATAATAATTTCATTTATAAAAGAGGATAACAAGGATCAAAAAAAAAAGTTGGTAAATAAAACAACAACCATTTCTGACCATTATTGACGCAATGATGTCAGAGGAGATAATATGTGTGTGTGTGTGTGAGTTAGTAAAAAACTGATGGTAGCAATTAAAAAATCACAAATTTTATATTTGGTTTGTCTACTCTACGTATGCTAATCAGATTTTTTGAAACTCTTTTGAATATTGCGTACAAATTGCCCATTTCTAAGTGGCAGGCTTAAGGCCAAGACAAGGTAATTGTAGCGAGTACAAAAACACGCTGAAAATAAGAATTTAAGGAAACAATGGACATGTTATTTGATATTCCAAAACCTGGATATGGCAATACTAGTAATGGAAATGTTTCCAGGGGGTTTATAAAAAATATGGAGAAAGTATCTGAAATAACGGAAATATATTTCGAATGGATTCAAATATTTTAAAATATCCTAGATATCATGATCAGTGGCTACAACATAAATGTAGAAAGGTTCAGGTTCTACTGCAGAGAAACAGCGGTATTCTATGTCGAATTGTATAATTGGCATCCAGTGTCAACCGCGGTGCATAAAATATTGATACGTGGTGTAGAGTTATTACTGTGTTTATATTACTGATTTGTTAGAGGAAGTTGCTGGGTCAAGAAATAAAGATTTTCAATGACTGACGATAGGTCCAATTTTGTAAGAGAGTTCAACAGAACTGAGTACAATTGAGACGTGTTAAATTGATTACTAGTTACCTCTGATCCTTGTTTATGGATTAAGAAAGTAATAAATCAAAAAACAAGTTTATTTTATTTCGAGAGGCGTTAAAAGTAATTACAACAGAGTAAACATTTTCGTCGGGCGAAGACAGTCGCGATATTGAGACTGACGAGAAGATAGCTCGAATTATATTTCTTAATATTTTGTATTTATTGTATATATAAACTTCTATAGTTTTTGAATATAATAGCTCTAACAATATTTTTAATTTACTCTTAATTTAATTCAATTTATTTGTCTATGTTTAATCAAGAGATGGGTACATATCCTAATTTTTTACGATTATTATGAGTTTTTACAACATATTCTGTCCAAAATTAGTTAAACATCGTTTTTTAGCTTCACAAATCACGCAGTATGTACTCCTTTTGGATGCTTTCTAAGAAAATTCATTTTTTAAATGTAACTATTTAATGTAAAAACTATTAAAAACAGAATTTTTCACAACTTTAAAGATTAAAAGGAAAGCGAACGTATTTATTTCACAAAATTTTGCGATTCGCCCGATAGTATTCCAAGTATTTTTGATAAATTAATAAATAGAATGCCAAATATTTGTGTGTCAGTAATTAAAATTAAAGGTGGATATTTCGACGAAAGCAAGATTAATGAGTTTTTTTATCATTGATATCGTAGTTAACATCTTATCACAAAGCAGACATCTATTTTACGATAATAGAATCACTTTTATTTTACATTTTTAGTTTTAATAAAAAATTCTTAGTGCTTTCACACTTTTAACCGTAGTTTTTTAGACTCTGTCAAGCTCTTAAATTGGAATGATACATAGAATATATACTTTGAATTCCGGACCGCTCCTTGTCGCTGGTACAAGAGCAGAAGATTAAATTACGGAACAAAGGCAGGATTCCCGCCGTTGTATCAATTTACTTTTGAATTCATAAAAAATATTTTTTCATACTTGTAGATCATCTATGGTCAGAAAGTTATAGATATATTCTTATTAATACCGGAAAATAATTCCGCATTCTATAAACTTTTTTTATAGGATCTTTATCGGTTTGACTCTCGTAACCAAAGATTAACAGGAGCCCATATAACTTATATCACACATATTTAGAACAACTTAATTAAATATTTCGGAGAATACCAAGTGATACATCCAAGGCATTTGACCGTATTTGACATGACGGATTGTTGACTAAGCTGTGCTCTTACGATACGTCGGAACGGTTTAGTTTATGGTTGTCGTGTTTCCTCAAAGAACGTTATTTAGGAATGACAGTGGACGAGTTTGTATCTGGCACCTCCACCATCTATGCTTGTGTACGCCATAGCTCCATAGTACCTCCTTATATTAACGATTTGCTCAAAAGGACTAGAACTCTAATCTATAACTTTGCCAGTCACAGTACGCTTGTTGCTTCATTTATACTGAATCCTTGAACATCAGTTCCCTATATAAATATGCGCAGGCTGCAGTTAGTTGTTCCACTACACAAAGATCTGAAGGTAATAGTAACCAAGCAGAATTTACTGCTTTAGAAACCCAGGTGGCAGTTTATTCTAAAAAAGTGCAGAAGCCGATATAGTTATGTCCGAACATTCCCTTGCTCTAACATTGTAACTTCAAGTACTGGGGGTTAACTTGGGAGAAAATTTGTATGACATTGGTTAGATGCTATTCACCTGATTGGAGACTCAGAACTCGCCAAAAACCATAATTTTTTGGTAAGTCGAAGAACGGTTGACAGCCTCTTCAATAATTACTATCATGGAAATTGTTTGATAGATATAGTCAACTAAAAGATTTATTTTCTTTTTAAATTGGGTTTTCATAAACTTTAATTTATTAAAACTTTCACTATTTAACTGTTTCTGGATCTTTTACTGTTTCCAATAAAATGAGATTAACTACCAGGTGTACAAGTATGAAATGAGGATTTTTTTTTCTAAAAAATCATGTTAAATTCGGAAGAATGATAAAAAGTATTCAAAGTATGCTCCGTCGCTTGTTATACATTTTTCCCATCTTTCGGGCAATTTATGAATACCACGCCACTAAAAATCTTCCCCTTTTGCTGCGAATCATTCATCGAGCCATTTTTTCACATCTTCGTACGAACCAAAGCGCTGCTCAGGAAGTGCGTGACCCATCGATGCAAACAAGTGGTAATCGGAAGGAGCCAAGTCTGATGAGTAAGCCGCAGGGGGTAGAACTTCCCAGCTGAGTGCTTCCAACGTATTGCGAACTGGTTTTGCCGTATGTGATGGAGCACTGTCATGAAGAAAAATGACTTTGTGTTGCCTCTTTCGATGTTCTGGCCTTTTTTCAAGCAGCGAACGGTTCAAATCGGTCAATTGGTGTTGGTAACGTTTAGTATTAACCGTTTCCCACGTTTTAACAGCTCATAATAGACTACGCGCCTCTGGTCCTACCAAACACAGAGCATCGTCTTTCTACCAAAGCATTCGGTCTTGCGGTCGATGTGGATGGTGCGCCTGGGTCTACCCATGATTTTTTTGAGCTTGGAATCCTCAAAATAAATCCACTTTTCATCCCCTCTAACTATACGATGCAAAAACGACTTTCTTTTGTACAGAGCGAGGATATGTTACACGTGTTTTTTGCGCTTTTCCATTTGCCTCTCGTTCAACTCATGTGGTACCCATCTACCGGCTTCTGAATCTTTCCCATCTCTCGTAGCCGATTGGAAACAGCTTGTTGACTAACACCCAATTGCTGGGCGAGTTGTTTTTGTGTTTGCGAATTATCTTCGTCCAACAATGCTTGCAATTCCAGATCTTTTTTGGCGGTTTTCCACGTTCTTTGTCTGCAACATCGAAGTCACCACTTTTGAAACGCCGAAACCATCGTTCACACGTATCTTGCGATGGAGCATGTTCGCCATAAGCTTCTCGAAGTAATCGGTATGATTCAACAGTAGTTTTTTCTTCAAATAAAAACAAAAAATTAATGCTGTCCGCGAATGATCTTTGTTCGGTATAAATTTCGACATATTGAACACAACACAACACTATGCACACACTTTTCCAATTTGTCACTCGTGCGCGTCTGATACTTGTTGATGATACACCAAATGGCGCAGTGTCAAATCTTTATAGCACAAACTGCATTGGTGCACCATCTGTTGTCTGAGATCCGCATTTCATACTTGTACGCCTGGTAAATAGGTTATAAATTTATATTGATAGAAATTGTTTAAGCGACAACGTATGAAACATGAACTAACAGTTTCATTAAGAAGGTGTAACATTCATTTTTTCCTAGATTTTAAGACCATGCAATGTTACTGATTTTTCACTTCAAATTGTATTTATTTTTATTTTAAAACATCGACCGGTATATTAAACAAAAGTTTCAGGACATTCAGTATATACTGTGTGGTGCGGGTTGCTGATCGAACCTACCGCCAGGCCGCGATTGGCGAAATGTTTGACCCGGAGTTTTGATTGGAGCGTCCGGATATTACCGGCAAAAATCGCACGATTATTTAAGGGCCTGAGAAACTACCAGCAGGGCTTTTTTTCGATCGAGCCGCAGACCAGGCAGTACCGTCTAGCCGAGAGGCTATTTTCCATCTAGCCGAAGTAGGCTAATTTTCTTCAGAAGCCGCTAAGTAAAAGCACCAGTTTCGACAATAAAAGCTGTAGTGAGCTTTCTAAGTGTTAAGAAAAAGAGTGAAATCGGGCGAAGTCCATCACAGCAGGACTGAAAAACAGTAAGTCAACAAAACTCCCTCCAATAGACTTATTTGAGAGTAGTGCATTAACAGCAACGTATAACAGACAAAAAAGTGAAGTGTAAAACACGATGTCTCGCCTTCGGGGGTTGTAAAGGTTTAAAATTTAAATGTAACAACTACTATTTAGGCTAGAATTTTTTGGTATAACTGTAAAGGTTAGAACTTTTTATTTTCATTTTAAAAACATGAATAAATTCTTTTTTTGTTGATTAAAGCTAGTGTCTCACTGAATATTTATTTTTCTTTTCAGGATCAGTTGTGATAGACTAATTTCTTTTTAGTAATATCCATAAAACACTTCAGTTTTTTCTCATTTTTCTTAGCTGAAGTTAAACCGTTTCTATTTTAAAATGAGTGGTGCCCAAAAAAAAGTCGTACAACTGAGGTTTCTTTAAAAATAGAATTAAATTCCAAAAAGACGTACAAAAATTATCTCTTACCCATATCTCTCTACCAAGGAAAACTGAGCTAGTATTTCTTTAATTTCTTTAGTTCTTTTAAAATCAGGTCTCACTCAATTCATTATCAGAAATTAAAGCGGGGTTGCAAGAAAATTGTGCTCAAGCTTGGGGCGTCCAGTATTTAAAAATGTTACAAAATGACGCAGTCTACATGGGGCGAAAAATAAAGCAAAATTAGCACACCTTACAAAATTGCGCTCAAGCGTGGGACAAACAACTTCTCACAGGGTACGGAAAAAGATGCCTCAAACTGAGGACAGTTTAGCAGGTCATAAAAAGACGTCGCATAAAAATAGCGCTGTCAACGCGGGGCTTTTGGAATTTTATTTTTTAAAAAAAAGGGTTCAGTGTACTAGCTTTCGAACAAAATAAAAGCTCTAACTTTGCAGATATTTTATTTCATAATATTTATTAAACGAAACTACACTATAGCAGTAAGACAAAAGCAGGAAATTTGTAGAATTTTTTTATTTCAATTTATCTGATATAGATATTTGAATTTTGTTGTTGACTCTAAGATAAGAGATTCCTACTTTTTTCTTAAAAGCTGGCTTTATAGTTCAGATTGGCAGATGTGTTGGTCGACTTTAATTTTGCATTGTTGATTTATTTTGCGGATAACCGAACAAAAAACTGTTCTTTTTTCTCACCTATATTTTGCATGAATATTAAAAATACTTTGCTGATACGAAACGGTATTTAGAGATTTTTTATAGGAAATTCTTAAGATAAATTGGTAAAGGAATGTTAATACAAGGCGATACTTAGAAAATTTTTTTTGAAATTGTCGAAGATTTTTTTTTAATGTTTAGTAAAGAAGTTTACATATTTTAAGTGCCTTTACATATTTTTTATTTAGACTATTGGGAGCACAGGAGAAATATTTTCACGACTTTTTAAACAGTTCTTTTAAATAGTATTCATTTATCATGGAAGCCTTCAATTTTAAAGTCAATCACCTACTGGAATATGAGTTAGACTATGAACTGAAAATCCGTCGTACTTTCTCAGAACGTCCGATCGCGGATAAAAGAAAAGATTCTAACGAGGATCTTAAGTAAAGAAATATTCCAATAAATCAGATAGGACTAAATAGTTACAAAAAGATTCTGATTTTTTTTAGTCGAATAAAAATTCTCCTTCTCAAGTTAAAACTCCTGCTTCTCCAAATGGTCACATATCTCCTTTATTCGTGCATAAATATTTAGATAATAGACCGCATATAAAGATAAATCTCTTAGGTGCCCATTTCTCGGCTTTATTTGACTCTGGTGCAAATGCCTCCGTTTTAGGTCAGAATGGTATAAAAATTTTAAGTCGTTTAAGTATAAAAATATGCCATGTCAAAAATAGAAGTGTTACCACTGCAGATGGCAGCCGTCTAAAAGTTTTAGGTACGGTTGAGTTGCCGCTAGTCTGCAATGGTCATTGTTTAGTAATCTCTGCTCTAGTAGTACCTTCTCTATCACATACTTTGGTTTTGGGATGTGATTTTGCACAAAAATTCGGAATTTTAGTAAATTTTAAAAATAATTCGTGGTATCCACAGTCCCTAGAAGTCAATTCTCATACAAGTTTTAAAGATTGTTATTCAGAAAGTTCTTTTGAAAACCTTTTCTCGCGTCTATGTACCCTAGATGATCTCTCGCGGACGGAACGCTTCAAAGCAGAAAAAGTAATAAGCTCTTTCAATGAAATAAGTAGTAAAGATAGGTTAGGCCGAACGAATAAAATCAAGATGTCTATAGATACGGCTAATGCCAGTCCTGTAAAGACAAGGCCCTTCGCCATGTCTCCTTATATGTCAAAAGTATTAAATAAAGAGTTAGACGAAATGTTGAAACTCGGAGTGATTGAAGAATCAAACAGTCCTTGGTGTTCTCCAATCTTATTGGTGAAAAAGGCCGATGGACAGTATCGTCTGTGCTTTGACGGAAGAAAGCTCAACGAGGTCAGCAAATTTGATAACTACCCATTACCGAACATCGACAGAATTTTGACATCACTCAGGAATGCTAAGTATGTATCTTCGATAGACCTTAGAAAGGCTTTCTGGCAAATTCCTTTAGACAAATCCTCTAAAGAAAAGACCGCTTTTGCAGTAGTAGGCCGAGGTCTATTTCAGTTCGTCACTATGCCGTTTGGTCTTAAGAACGCTGCTCAAACTCAGCAACGTTTAGTGGACGCCATATTTGGTCCGAAATATGAGCCACATATTTTTACCTATCTTGATGATATTTTAGTAACATCGGAAGACTTCGAATCGCATATTCGCTTACTTAAGGAAGTAAAAGATAAATTGAAAGAGGCCGGACTGACGATAAATTTGAGCAAATGTGATTTTTTCAAAACTTCTCTAAAGTTTTTAGGCTATATTGTAGGCTCAAATTCCTTGCGTACCGATCCGGATAAAGTAGCAAGCATGGTTAATTATGCGAGACCTACTAATACTACGGAAGTTAAGCGCTTCGTAGGAATGTGTTCATGGTATAGACGTTTTATCGAGAATTTTTCTACCCTGTTGTCGCCTATTAATGATCTTTTGAAAGGACGAAAAAAAGGACAATCGATAGATTGGACAAAGGCAGCCGAAGAATCTTTTATAAAGATTAAAGAACTATTGGTTTCAGCTCCCATTTTATCCCAACCAGACTTTTCCCAACAGTTTTATATTTCTAGTGATGCTTCTAATACTGGTTTAGGGGGCGTCCTAACACACAGAAAATCAATGGTGAGGAAAGGGTGATAGCGTATGCCAGTAGAACTTTATCAAAGGCTGAACGTAACTATTCGGTTGTTGAAAAAGAATGTTTAGCAGTACTCTTTAACATCGAAAAGTTTCGACCTTACATAGAAGGTGTTCCTTTCACGGTCATAACAGATCATTATAGCTTATTGTGGCTTAATTCTATTAAAAACCCTAGTGGCAAACTAGCGCGTTGGGCGATTAGGCTGAGACAACACACGTTTACTTTAATTCATAGAAAAGGAGTCCACAATGTTATTCCTGACGCTTTGTCAAGAATCCCAGATCATACAGCGGACGAAAACAGTCTTAATGCACAGTTTGGCGTAAGAATTGATACAGTAGATGTAGATCGCATTGACCCATGGTACGACAATTTACGGCAGCAAATTAAAGAATCTCCTCAAAATTTTCCACAGTGGAAGGTGGAAAATGATTTCGTGTACAAATTTATCCCAAACCAGTTGCCTTTAAAAATTAATGTACCCGAGTGGAAAATACTAGTTCCTAAACCACAGAGAGAGGAAGTTATAGACATGTGTCACACTCCTCCTACTTCTGGTCATTTTGGCTTTTATAAAACTCTTCACAGGGTTCAGGAACAGTATTATTGGCCAAAAATGCGTTTTGATATCGTAAAGTTTGTGAGGACTTGTGAAGTATGTGGAGCGCAGAAATCTCCAAATACACTACCTATGGGACTGATGGGAAAAGAGAAAACGGTTAATTACCCTTTTCAAGTCATAGCAGCTGATCTAGTAGGCCCATTCCCACGTTTAAAAAAGGGAAATAAATGGCTTCTCGTGGTTTCTTGCTGGTTAACAAAGTATACCGTGTTATTTCCTTTGAAAAGCTCTAAAGCCGAATGCTTAAATTTTAGAAAACGATATTTTTCTAATCCACGGAGTTTCATCGCTTTCGAGATGCGATAACGGTACTCAGTTTACTTCTGAGTGTCTTAAGAGCTTAAGTGAGACATATAGTTTTAACATTCGTTTTAATCCCGTGTACACCGCAAGACACGAAGTAACAGGGTTTACACCGTCTTTCTTAGTTTACGGCAGACAGATACCTCTATCTGGATCGTGTTATAAAAATTTAGATTTGGATGTCTATGTTGACAGCGGAATAATTCCGAGTAACAGGGGTGAGTACGCCGAAAATTTGAAGGGTTTAAAAGATATTTTCACCGACGTGCGTAGTAGGATACATAAGGCTTATGAACGGAACAGTAAGTCTTACAATCTTAGGAAAAGGGATTTTGCCTTTAATATAGGTGATCACGTTTGGCGAAAAAATAAAATTCTTTCCAGTGCAGCAGATAAATTCACATCTAAGTTGGTACCTAAGTATGTGCATTGCGTGATAAGAGAAAAGATTTCAGATTTAGTTTATGGTTTAGTTAATTTAGATGGGACTAAAATAGGACGATGGCATATTAAAGACTTAAAACCATTCAACGGACCTAGCCCTAGTGAAAGTTTGTCAGAAGAAGAATAATTTATATTTACATTATCTTAATTGCTTTAATTTATTTTTTTGATGTTGCTCTGTAGAGGTGACGACCTCGTTTTTTTGACTGTTATAAAAGTTGAGCTGAGGATAGCTTACTTTTATAGTTTTTGCTAAGGTTTTGGGTATTGGCCATATCCCAAACTCAGGTTGATTGTAGTTGATGTTTAGCATCGACTCAGCTGTTGCGAGCTTGCGAAAGAGTCACACTCAGGATATATCATAAGACTGGTATGTCGGTGGTCGCGGGATTTGATTTGCTTATGACCCCAAATAATATCCAGTTCTTGACACTTGGAAGCGAAATTTTGATTAGAGGCAATCCAAGGTGATCTTGAGTTAGGACAAGCGCAAGATGTAGCTCGTGTAGTGTGATGTAGAGTCAAGATTTTATGAGCAATTTCAAAGTTTGTTACCCGAGTGGGTGTATTTCTATTACCTTAGTGGTATATGTTGGGTGCAATTAAGAGTAAATTGATTTTGGTTTATCCAGTAAGTCTAAGACTTGGATTATTTTGATTTAGATCTTCTTCTGAATTGACAAACTGAGGGTATTTTCTATTTTTTTTCAGAGCCGTTTAAAACGTTACCTTTGAGTCACTAATTTTTTTAAAATTTTTTTGCATGGACTCATAGGCGTATGTTGAGTTTTTACGGTATACTATCAGATTGATAGGAAATTGAAGTCCTGCAGGAGAACTAAAGGCTGATCATTTACAAGAGATGAGAGCAGAGTAAGACAGTCGTTTCACAAAGAAATGATCAAAATCTGATACCGAGATGAGAACCTTGTCAAGAGTGGCTAAGCGCAGTGAAGGAAGATTCCTAACCGAATTTTTAGATTTCCAAGAGGTAATCTAGAAGTTTGGGCTGACAGAAAACGGTTATGCCTGATACCTGTAGCAGTTTCTTCTAGAGGCTATTGTCTAGGGAGACGATTAACACCATGATCGAATATTTTAGCTGTCAACGATGTTTTCTTCTTGTTTCTGATTAAGCTGGAAAAGCTCTTGTCGTCTTCAACAGTTTTGTTGCGTTGCCATCGAGAAATAGAGAAATTTTTGCTTCAAGTAGCCTTTTTAAGCTCATTTTCGTTTTTTGGAAATTTTCGTTAGAAGCTTGGTTAAGCCAACCTTGTAAACCTTTTAGGTTGTATCCCATGAGTTATCTGTTTTTACAGGCTGTGATGCACCGGGTGCTAACAGATGCCGTTACGACGTTTGGCAGGGAGTTAGTCTTCCTGAGGAACAGACTGATTGGAAGGGTAGTCTATGGGGGTGAACGTTTGACCTTTGGGACCTTTAAAGGTTTTGTTACCCAATGGTTATTTCTATTTGAACCAAAGGAGAGCCTAGCTACTGTAGTCGACCTCAGCTCCAATTAGCCTATTAGTGGTGACAGGCTGTTGGCAGTAGTGTGTTTCGGAACACCCTATTGATTAAATTTTTTTTGACTTATGGTGGTGTGGTAGACACCGTTTTAGTTTAGTGGATGCTATAATCTACTCCCTTTTGTTGGTGGACTCCAGGGTCACCAATTCTGTATTTTATTGTCTCCACCATTCAGCATATCGTGGTGAGGTGTTTGTCTCCTGTTATGTGGGATGGATTGAATGTTTTTCGTTGTTGTTCCAGGGCGAGACCAGTACACGAGGGTTCTTCATGCAACTTGAAGAGGCGCAATGCTGGTTAAGTTTTATATCTCTGTATAGCCACCCTGAAGAATGACGGAGGGCGTTTTTTTCGGCTCATGTTTCTAGGCAGGTTTGTCACTTTGGTGCGATGTGCCGAAGATTTGATTAGCTTTTGCTAAGAGCTTTCACCAAGCTCAGTATGGAGTAATCATAACCAAGAGTTTGGGATTTGAACTCCTGTATATATTTCTGTATATATTTCTGTATATATTTCAGTGTATGTTGGTTGCCCGAGGGCATGTGCTCAAAATGTGTGATTTTGAGTCGTTTTGCTTATGGACTCCTATATAGGATTATGACTCTAGGGAGGTCCTATTTCGAGACTTGCTGTCTCATATAGTTATGTTGGGAATGTTTCCTTGAATGTTAGTTGTGCGCAGACTAATCATTCTGTTCTTAGTGAACATTGCTTTTTGAAGCAGGATCATTCAGTTTGGTGAATTTTAGCTTTTATAGCTATTCACTGTGTTTGGAGTGAATTTTAGCTTTTATAGCTATTCACTGTGCCTATAGTGGTATTGTTAGCTTTTATAGCTGCTCCCTATGTTAATGGCGAGATTGTTCTTTTAGAACGCAGACTTTGTGTAGTCGAGGACTATTTACAGAGTGTTTTCTTGGCGAGGAGCCGAGGTTTTTTCTGGCGATATACCAGAGTGTTTTCTTGGCGAGGAGCCGAGGTTTTTTTCTGGCGATTTACCAGAGTGTTCTCTTGGCGAGGAGCCGAGTTTTTTTCTGGCGATATACCAGAGTGTTTTGTTGGCGATAAGCTGACGTGTTTTCTGGCGATCAACCAGAGCGTTTTCCCTAGCGATTTTAGCATGTCTGGATGTCTTAGGATGCCGACATTGCGTTATAGAGTGCGATTTTCTGGCGATCAACCAGAGCGTTTTCCCTGGCGATTCTAGCATGTCTGGATGTCTTAGGACGTCGACATTGCGTTATAGAGTGCGATTATTTTCCGAGTGCGACTAGTAGTGATACTAGATTTAGAATGTTCTCTTAGCGATGAGCTAGAGCATGGATGGCGATTTTTCCCGAGCGTCTGTCTGGATATTTATCCAGATATTTTTTTTTTTTGGCCTTGTGCTAAATGGTCTGACAAGACTTTTTCTTTTTAGTGTAAGTGTTTGCACTAGAATCATTTTTTATTTTTTTTCTTTATTTAAGAATTTTTATAAATTTCTTTTGCTGAAATAGAAAATTTTCAGACAATCCTTAAAAGATTTTAAGGGGGGTGTTCATATTTTATTTCAGTTCACTTTTTTGATTTAGACAAGAGTCTAGACAAAGTTAAATTTTTTTTTTTGTTTTGGTAACAATAACAGAGCTGATTCTTTTATATAAGAAGACCGCGATTGTTACTTTGAACAGGTATTTCTTATGTTCATGCAAGGATTTTTATTTACTTTTTGATGTACTTAACCTTAGTGGTTAATTAAGTTAGGTCTAGTTATAAGATTCTTGTGTACTTGCAAAGATTTTCATTTGGTTTCCATTGTACTTAATATTAGTGCTTAATTAAGTTAAGTCTAGTAGTAAGGTCCGAAGTTTGTACTTTTGTTTTAAGTTCTGACCTTAGTATTAAGTGATAGTGTACCCCTTGTACCTTTTCATAAGTAGCCTAAGTTTAATAGACTAGTGTAGTCTATTTCTTTTTGGAAGGGGGTAAATGTAACATTCATTTTTTCCTAGATTTTAAGACCATGCAATGTTACTGATTTTTCACTTCAAATTGTATTTATTTTTATTTTAAAACATCGACCGGTATATTAAACAAAAGTTTCAGGACATTCAGTATATATACTGTGTGGTGCGGGTTGCTGATCGAACCTACCGCCAGGCCGCGATTGGCGAAATGTTTGACCCGGAGTTTTGATTGGAGCGTCCGGATATTACCGGCAAAAATCGCACGATTATTTAAGGGCCTGAGAAACTACCAGCAGGGCTTTTTTTCGATCGAGCCGCAGACCAGGCAGTACCGTCTAGCCGAGAGGCTATTTTCCATCTAGCCGAAGTAGGCTAATTTTCTTCAGAAGCCGCTAAGTAAAAGCACCAGTTTCGACAATAAAAGCTGTAGTGAGCTTTCTAAGTGTTAAGAAAAAGAGTGAAATCGGGCGAAGTCCATCACAGCAGGACTGAAAAACAGTAAGTCAACAAAACTCCCTCCAATAGACTTATTTGAGAGTAGTGCATTAACAGCAACGTATAACAGACAAAAAAGTGAAGTGTAAAACACGATGTCTCGCCTTCGGGGTTGTAAAGGTTTAAAATTTAAATGTAACAACTACTATTTAGGCTAGAATTTTTTGGTATAACTGTAAAGGTTAGAACTTTTTATTTTCATTTTAAAAACATGAATAAATTCTTTTTTTGTTGATTAAAGCTAGTGTCTCACTGAATATTTATTTTTCTTTTCAGGATCAGTTGTGATAGACTAATTTCTTTTTAGTAATATCCATAAAACACTTCAGTTTTTTCTCATTTTTCTTAGCTGAAGTTAAACCGTTTCTATTTTAAAATGAGTGGTGCCCAAAAAAAAGTCGTACAACTGAGGTTTCTTTAAAAATAGAATTAAATTCCAAAAAGACGTACAAAAATTATCTCTTACCCATATCTCTCTACCAAGGAAAACTGAGCTAGTATTTCTTTAATTTCTTTAGTTCTTTTAAAATCAGGTCTCACTCAATTCATTATCAGAAATTAAAGCGGGGTTGCAAGAAAATTGTGCTCAAGCTTGGGGCGTCCAGTATTTAAAAATGTTACAAAATGACGCAGTCTACATGGGGCGAAAAATAAAGCAAAATTAGCACACCTTACAAAATTGCGCTCAAGCGTGGGACAAACAACTTCTCACAGGGTACGGAAAAAAGATGCCTCAAACTGAGGACAGTTTAGCAGGTCATAAAAAGACGTCGCAAAGGTCTATCTTTAAAACTACCCCAATTTGTCAGATATCGGTTTAAATTTTGAAATTATTCACTATTCTATCAGTACTACTCAGTATATATCACCACTACACCAAACACTTTATTTTTGCACTCGACGCGCGTTTCGCTAACCATGTTAGCTTCATCAGGAGCGATGATTGACAGTCAATCATCGCTCCTGATGAAGCTAACATGGTTAGCGAAACGCGCGTCGAGTGCAAAAATAAAGTGTTTGGTGTAGTGGTGATATATACTGAGTAGTATCATTGTGCCAAAGATTCCACATTCCCAACTTAGTATTCTATCAGTTCCCAGATATTCTTTCTCTTTTAGAGATTTTCTTTTCTGCCATTCGGCGTATGAAGTATAAAGGCAATCTGTTTTTTTTCTTTCATAACAGCTAGATCGGATATAAGTTAAAGAGCATTTTAACGAATTTCGTTATTACTGCTCTAAATAAGACCAATTACTTACCATTAGCCATGTCCTGTAGTTGAGTGCTATATTTTGATAGAAAATATACTCCGTATTTTTGTCAAAGAATAAGAGAATTTTTAAATATTGTTTTCTGTCATGTATGTTCCATGTGTACCAAGGAAGATTACAGAGATTTCGAAAACATTTTTCCCACTAAAAATAAACGGTTTTCAAATGATATTTATTCGCCTTATAAAGCTTTGAATACCATAAATATCAATTAATTTAACAGGGCTACTTGGTAACTTAGGTTAGCTTCAAAAGTGACCCAGTCGCTAACTCACTATTCACTGAAATTTATGAGATCGAATGTGGCTTCCACCTATACTAAGTTCTTATCAAATCTAGTTTTCAATCAAATTCCGACTTACAGTAAGTTTCAGACTCTGTGGCAAAAGGGGATAACCTGATTCTATCCGTCGCTCGGTAATCTGTTGAAATGTGTATACTGATTCGACATCGTTGACACACAGCCGATGTGCACCAAAATGAACCTATGCATAAGATGTCTTAATCCCAGTGAATGAAGAGCAAACCTGTTAGTACTTTTAGACAGAGAAATATGCCAGTTTGACTTTATAACAATAGCTTGTTCATAAAATGCTTCGACTTCATCAAGCCTGGTAACCTCGATCAATAGCACAACCATTCATTCTCTACCCAGACCAAAAGTGTCTGGTCGGCTGCTGAGTAGAAACTACTAGGTACAGGTTATATACCTTTGCATTTCCTCTTAGACTCGTGTGTCCTGGTATAAATTCTATATTCTTTTGCATTTTCTTGCTCTGTTTGCCCAAATGGTTAAGACCACTCGGCAACTCCATACTCCTTTAAAGATATGGATCAAACTACTTAGGCGCAGTTCAACTGTCAAAAAATGTTGTGAATATTGCAGTGCAGTGCAGTGCAGAATTTAAACTTGGACGAAAGAGCATCGAAGATGACCCTCGCTCCGGCCGGCCCACGACGTCGACATTCAGGTAAGCCTAGATGTTGTTTCACTTTACCCCAGTATTCCAGTGAATGAAGCAGTAGACATAATGGCAATAAATGAGGATTTTCCAGCTCATGTTGTAGAACTATCGGAACACTGTCTAAAAAATACCTACTACAAACAGATGGAGCGCCCATGGGATCTTCCCTTTCACCAGTAATAGCCAATCTCTGTATGATGTACTTCGAAACAGAGGCCCTTAAAAACTCACCACTCAAACCCACCCAAACTCTGGAAACGATATGTTAATGACATCTTTATAATTTGGCCCCATGGACGAAATGAATTAGACAACTTCCTGACCTATTTAAATAGAATCCACCACCGGATACAGTTCACTCTGGAGCCAGAAGAAAAAAAAAGCTTCCCTTTCCTTGATGTGCTCATAACTCGGAAAAATAACGGTCAACTTTACTACTCAGTCTACCGGAAGCCCATCCACACCAACTGATATTTAAACGCTGGCTCACCCCATCATCCATCTCAAATCCAGTCGGTAGCCAACACCCTCGTATCGAGATCATACCGACTCACCGAACCAGACACGAGACAGCAAGAAATTACACAAATCACTACGGCCCTTAAGAAAAATGGATATAAACGATCAGTCCATACAGCATTAGAAAAGCAGCGCCATCCACAGACAAGGACAGAAGAACGCGACCTCAACCAAAGTAGAGTCCTACTACCGTATGCGAAAGGAGTTACAGATAGGATTGGAAGAGTCCTAAGAAAGTACAACATAGACACAGCATACAAACCAGAAAATACTATGGCAGATATCTTGGGTAACCCCAAGGACAAGAGAAAACTGGAAAACCATGGTGTTTACACAGTGCCACAAATTGCACGTGGGGCAAAAAAATAGAAGAATGTCCACCTGGATCCAGGAACATAAAATAAGTTTCAAAAACAAACAAACATCAGCTCTTTTTCAGCGCCATCATGATACTGGTCACAACATCAGTTTTGAGGGATCTAAACAAATAGCCTCGATTTCACATTATAAAACACGCATAGTCAGAGAAGCCTTGGAAATCCAAAAGAATAAACAGCTAAAGAAGCGGGATGATTCCCTGAATATCTTCACTAAATGGAAGGGTCTACTAGCTAAACCAAGGAATAATCAAAACATCGAAAAGGCAAGGGCCAGCATAGCACCGGAACCCGTAATTACCACTGATACCTGCACCCAGCCGGCAAACACCGATGTCCGGACGAACACTTCCAACCCCCCCACCTACAATCTGCGTAGATGTCGACCTATAAAAGAGGGCGATCGCACTTCGCTTCGAGCGGCAGCAGCAGTAAGATCACAGTATCGAATAGCAGTAACAGCAAGAGCATTTGAAAATGCCAAAAGAGATTTTGGCGAAACGTCGTGTAAATTCATTGTTAGACGAACGGATTGAAACCCGGAATTTTAATGTATTACATTCCACCATCCGTGAAATATATAATATATATATATATATATATATATATATATATATATATATATATATATATATATATATATATACATATATATATATATATATATATATATATATAATATATACATATACTTACACTTTTTATCTTTTTTTTTTGGTTTTTTGGATATGTAACAACTATATTATTTTCACAATTTTCTTTGATTTAATAATATGATATATATTTTTGTCAAGACTTTTCAACCGTGCACTCTGATCTTCATCAGTTGTTTACAATAAACACATCTTTTTGCTTTTTTTTTTCCTCTTTTAGTTATGTTATTTTGTCTCTATTTACATTGTGTCTTTCCTACAACTATTATTGATTTTCGGCTTACCTCTCATTTATTACAAAAAACCGTCAACACACAAATTAAAATAAATTAAACTACATATGGACCATTTTGCAGAGATATTTATAATTGCAATTGGTATTAGCACTAATGTGATACAAATTCTTTATATGTGACATACTTCGTTCTTTCCCTTTCCTTAATTTTTTCCCTTTTTTTTGAATTCTTACTTTTATTTGGTTTAGAATAGGACCATCAATGTATTTTTGGTATTATAGCTCTGGGTTTATTTTATATTATTATATGCTGGTGTAGCATCATGTATTTTTGTTTTGAATTAATGTTATAGTACAAAATTTTAATATATTTTGCTCAAATCTTTGATATCTTTCATTTATGGCATTTCTATTATTTTTAATATTATATTTACAGAAATTCACGTTTATGTTGGATTGGTTCAGTTTTTAATTATTAATTTGTACATTATTAAAATCAAAAGAGTGTTTTTTATGTTTTCGTGATTTTTCTTGTCAAATTTATGACCATTTAATCTATTAGAAAGGTATTGAGAGGTCTGAGCAATGTATACACCCAAGCATTCGTTGCATGGGATTTCATATATAACATGTGTTCTTTTATTTTTGTGTGTTTTAATTTTTAATATGGTGAAGTCTTGTTTTAGTATGTTATAACTTTTATGACATGTCTTTATATTTCTTTTTTATAACATAGTTTGAAGGTTTTCTGACAGACCGTTTATCCTATTTTGTTTGTGTGGTGTTTTTTTATATTTCAATTCGTTATTTGAGTATTTTATTAATTACTTTCAAAGGGTAACTGATTTAACCAAAGTTTTTCTTGCTTTTTGGATTGCTTTTTTGTTTGTATTCCACGTCACTTAATTTTATGGCTCTGTCGGCTAATCCTATTCTTACTGATCTTTTTTTTGGTCATTGGATATTGAGAATAGTTAATATGCTATTTTTCTTTGACTTAAGAATGCTGCATAGATTTGCTCTGATTTCATCTTTTTCTTGTGTCGGGAATTTGTTTATGGATAGTTTGACAGCTGATAATATGTATGGACTGGGCAATTAACTAAATTTCTAGAAGTTTGTTTTCAGCTTCGCTGATATAATTTAGTGTTGTAACATCTTTTACATAATCTTTTAAACTCACAGTTTCTTTAAGGAAGACATTTTTGTCCACTCCCTTCACACATTTTAGAATGTTTAGAGTATCGAAGTATTTCACACATTCATATATACCTTGTTGATAATAATCAATCAAATTATTATAAATATGGAGATGTTCTGAACTGCCATGTATAGCATATATATATATATATATATATATATATATATATATATATATATATATATATATATATATATATATATATATATATATAATATATATATATATATATATTGTATCCCTTTCCTTCTAATTTTTTGCATCCATTTCCTTTCCTTTCTGTTTCAGTGATTCCTACATAGTGCATTTGTTGTTCTTCTGTCAGTTCATCCTCTTCTCCGTTTATACCCCTATATTCCGTGTTTTCAACCTAATAACTCGATAATTATTTCCCATTCCTTTCTTCATATCTGTTTCTTTGATTATCTTCTTATCTTATTCATTTTAATAGCCTTCTCTTCCGTATCCTTATCTACCTATCTCTCTCCTGTTTCTCAGTTTTTGACTTGATGGTCGTAGTATTCTTTGTTTCTTCTTTCAGTTTTTCTTCCTCAAGGTCCCATTCATATTATCTTTCTTCGATTACGATTTTTTGATCTCCTATTTTCACCTTTTTTACATTCTTTCCCTCATTCTCTGCTATATGTCTTTTTGAATATCCCGTTCTTCTTTTGTTAAATCGTTGTGTATGTTTTATTTTTCATTACAGCTTCTTTATCTCCCGTGCTTCCAAGTTCTATCTTGTACATAGTCGCTCCTATTTTTATCACATCTTTAATATATACTTTTGTGTCCATATCCCTCTCCATAAAATGGTCTACTCATTCTCGATATTAAAATATTATTCCTTACGTTGTCTCTTTCCAGTCTACGCATCTTCAAATCCATACTTCTCATGTTTTCTCTAATTATCTTATTT
>CM032455.1:117026573-117174073 GCA_019049505.1 Pachyrhynchus sulphureomaculatus
TAATTATTATTTTAGAACTAGGTGTTCGCAAGGAATGTACTGAATAAACCTCTTTTACCGATTTTTTTTTCTTTGTTATGGTTTTATGGCGTAAACATGAATCCAAAACACCATAAAAAATATTCATTAAACCTACCGAACTCCCTGACTCAGTCCTTGGGCGTAATTTTAGAATTTAGATCTATAAAGACGTTTTTGAATTTATTAGTTACTTCAGCAATGATAGGCCTTATTGTAAAACCAGAAGTTATAAAGCTGTTATCGTAAAATATAATTAAATTAGGGACATATACGTTAACCAGTTGACTAAAATGATTTAGAAATACCTAAATCAAAATCGTTAACTCATAAATGATCGGACAGGTAACTACAAATCTGGAATCGATTGGGATTTTTTACATCCTCCAATCATGAACCAGTCTACTGTTTTCTAAAAAAGCAAAATCATAATTATAATTACGCTCAACGTGTAAAATGTTTTGGAATATATAAAAGAAATTGTGGCAAAAATATATGTGTTATTCGTAATACGAGGGTAGCCTTTTGAGTTTTTACAAACGACCACTAAGTGGCGCTATTGAGACGTGACATTACCACTCTTGTAAAATTTGACATTTGTTATTGTTAAAACAGTGGCAGCACAGAAATTGGCCGAGTAGTTTGTTTGGAGTGGGCGTGTAAAAACCGATTTTGTGAACAAATGGAAATTTCACGGTTTTCGTTGGATGATTTTTTACGATTTTAGTAAAGGTCTAACTCAACAATTCCACGCAAAATCGCTTCGTTCAACTTTTTGGTAATGAATCACCATCAGAATAGATTATTTACAATTGGTTTGCTGAATTTGGTCATGGTCCTGCTTCGTCAAAGATGAATTTCGTGAAGATCGACCAAAATCGCTTGTTGTTCCAAAAAATATCGATGAGGTAGAGGCATCTTGGGCATATCGAAATTGCAATACATTCGATTTGGCACGAACATTTAGCAGTGAAAAAAGATCTTTATTTCCTATTGAATTCTATGGGGGGGCTAATTTGATCGAAACTGAAAAACAGGCTCGTGTCAATTGGTATAAGGAAATGCTTAAAAAAATTCTCAAATTCCGTATAGAACATCGTAACAGGAGACGAAACTTGGATATATTCGTACGAGCCGGAAACTAAGCAACAATCGCTTGTTTCTCTTGGGTTATACCAGACATGTTGCAACTGTTGCTCTTGAAGATCAAAGAAGAGTAATTTCTGAATGGTATACAACAATTTGTCTGCTTTAAGTCAGCGATGAAATCAGAAAAAACAACTGAAAACGTCGTATCATTCTCCATCATGACAATGCGTGCTCTCACACAGCACGTCAAACAATTGTTGTTTTCACGGAGAAAAACATACACGACTATAATCACGAAAAAGAAACAGACACTAACATTAACTTCCTAAGATCAAAAAAATTATTTTTAGTAGACTAGCTGAGAATAAAAAATCGTTACTTTTTGACCAGCTTTCAACTAAAACATTAAAAATTTGCTTGGATTTAATTTTTGCAATACCAGTGAGTTTTTTTAACAATTTTTATTGTGCACTATTTGTTGGTCCTTTCGAATATCGATTGCATGCTATAAGTTCTTAATTTATGTATCTGTTTTATATCTCGATCTTTTATCTCTTTATATTATTATATTCTAATTTACCTCATTTTATTTTTTTTTTATTTTTATCTATACTATTGTATTAATATTCTATTTTGTTTACGATCTTTATTAAATTGTGATCCATTTCACGTTATAAAACAATATCCACTTATTTTCGCAATCCAATGTAAGTATTTAAGCTATATATTTTATTATATGTTTTTTAACGTCATTGACTCAATTTGTGATCTTTTATTAACATGCCTCGAATAAAAATTTTAATATGTGAAGAAACCGCTTATCTCATGTATTCTTTAAAATAAGCTAGATGCCTATTTACATCTTTAGATCGTATTATTTCTCAGTATTTGTTTTTATTATCTGGTGGTGGCTAATTAGATCATCTTCAAAAATATAATTTTATGATAATCCTAAAGTAAGAGTTAATTCACGGTATAAGCAATATACTTCCAGACATTATGTTTAGAAAATAAAATAATAATTTGCCTTACAATGTAATCTTAGAATAAGGTTATATGGAGAATAGGCAAGGATAAGGTGTCATTCTGTATAACAATGTCTGCATTATATTCACAAACGAAAGTATATGTCACTGAAATATGTGCAGGAATATTATCAAAGCAGTACCATAAACACAAAATATTGCACAACATTTTTTGACCAGTCAAGCTAAGCTTAAGCACTTACATCAGGTCACATATCTTTAAAGTAGTATGGAGTTGCCCGAGTGGCCTTAACCATTTTGGAGAAATAGAGCATGATAAAAAAATGCAAAGAATATAGAATTTATACAAGGATATACGAGCTAAGAGACGAAAATGCGAAGATATTCGCGGATCTATAATCGGTACCTAGTAGCTTCTACTCAGCAGCCGACCAAATATTTTTGGTCTGGGTAGAGAATGAATGGTTGTGCTATTGATCGATGTTACCAGGCTTGATGAACTCGAAGGTTTTTATGAACAAGCTACTGATACAACGTCAAACTGGATGGCAATATTTCTCTGCTTTAATTGGTTTTGTCTAAAAATGCTTAATAGGTTTGCTCTATCCAATCACTAGGATTAAGACATCATATGGATGGGATCATTTTGGTGCACATTAGCTGTATGTCAAGAACATCGAATCAGTATACATATTTTAAGAGATTAGCGGGCGACGGATAGAATCAGGTTTTCCCTTTTTGGCATAAAGTTTGAAATTTACTGTAGGTCGCGATTTCATACAAAACTAGATTTGATAAGAGTTTAGCATAGGTGGAAGCCACATTCGATGACGTAGATCATCAAGTCAGTTAGCGACTGACTCACTTTTCAGCTAACCCAAGTTACAGAGTAGCCCCTGTTAAATAATTGATAATGATAGTATTAGGAGTTTTATAAAGCGAATAAATATCACTTGAAGTCCGTTTACTTTTTTAGTGGGAAAAATGTTTTCAAATCTCTGTAAACTTCCTTGGTACACATGGAACATATACATGACAGAAAACAATATTTGAAAATCCTCTTATTCTTTGACAAAAATACGGAGTATATTTTCTATCAAGATTGGCAGCCAACTATAAGACATGGCTAATGGTAAGTAATTGGTCTTATTTAGAACAGTAATAACCAGATTCACTAAATGTTCTTTAAACTTATATCGATCTAGGCTGTTATGAAAGAAAAAAACAAGTTGGCTTTTCCAATTTAACAATGTTATAAGTTCATACGCCACCGAATGGAAGAAAGAAAAATCTTTAAAAGAGAAAGAATATCTAGAGAAAACTGCTAGAAAAAGTGAATAATTTTAAAATTTAAACCCCATACCCGACAAAATTGAGCCGTTTTAAAGTTTAGAACCTTTTTAGTAAAACTGTTAGTTCATGTTTTATACTTTCTCGCTTAAACAATTTCTATCAATATAAATTTATAACCTATTTAGTGTATCCCATTTTGTAAGTGATCCAGAGATAATGAAAGTTTTAATAAATTAAAGTTTATGAAAAACCTAATTTTAAAAAGAAAATAAATCTTATAGTGGACTATATCCATCAAACAATTCCATGATATTGAATAGGTTCAAGCTGTCAACCGTTTTTCGACTTACCAAAGATTTATGTTTGCTGGTCAGTTGTGAGTCGCCAATCAGGTGAATAGCATCTAACTAATAATACATATTTTTCTCCAAGTTAACCAGCAGCAAGTAAAGTGACGACGTTAGAGCAAGGGAGTGTCCCGACATAACTACATATATCGGTTTCTGCACTTTAGCTTTTTTAGAATAAACTACTACCTGGGTTTCTGAAACAGTCAATTCTGCTTGGTTATTATTACCTTCAAATTTTTGTGTGATGGAACAACTACCTGCAGTCTGCGCATATTTACATAGGCAGCTGGTGTTCAAGTGTTCAGTATAAATTAAGAGACTAAGCGTACTGTCACTGGCAAAGTTATAGATTAGAGTTCTAGTCGTTTCAGCAGATCGATAATATAAAGGAGAAAAAAAGAGTAGGAGGTAATATGGAGCTATGGCTTACCCGGGCATAGAGAGTGGAGGTACTAAATATAAACCCGTCAAATGTCACTCCTAAATAAGGCTCTTTGAGGAAACACGACAACCATAAACAAAAGCGTACCGACGCACGTACCGTAAGAGCACAGCTTAGTCAACAATCCGTCATGTCAAATACGATCAAATGCCTTGGATGTATCAAGTGCACAACCACTTGGTATTCTCCAAAAATATTTAATTACGTTGTTCCAAATATGTGTGATATAAGTTATAAGGGATCCTGTTAATCTTTGGTTACGAGAGTCATACCGATAAAGATCCTAAAAAAAAGTTTGTAAAATGGGGAATTATTTTCCGGTATTAAAATAAATATGTCTGTAACTTGCTAATCATACATGACCGACTAGAATGAAAAAATATTTTTCGTGAACTGAAGGGTGAGTTGATACAACAGCGAGAATCCCGCCTTTGTTCCATAATTTAATCTTCTGCTCTTGTACCAGCGACAAGGAGCGGTCCGGAATTCAATATATACATACAACAGCGGGAATCCCGCCTTTGTTCCGTAATTTAATCTTCTGCTCTTGTACCAGCGACAAGGAGCAGTCCGGAATTCAAAGGATATATTCTATGTTTCCTTCCAATTTAAGAGCTTGACAGAGTTTAGAACATTAAGGTCAAAAGTTTGAAAACCACTAAGAATTTTTTTATTAAAACTGAAAATTATTAAAATAAAAGTGACTTTATTATAGTAAAATAGGTGAAATCGTTGATAAAAATACTCATCAATCTTACTTTCGTCAAATAACCACCTTTAATTTTAATTACAGATTCACAAATATTTGGCATCTTATTTATTAATTTATGAAAATACTCCGAATACTATGGAGAGCTAGTCACAAAATTTTGTGAAATAAATAGTTCTGCTTTTTTTTAATCCAGAAAGTTGTCAAAAAATCTCTTTTAATATATTGCGTGATTTGTGAAGGTAAAAAACGACAGTTAACTAATTTCGGACAGAATATGTCATGAAAAATCATGAAAATGGTTGAAAAAATTAGGATATATACCCATCTCTTGATTTAACATAAAAAAAAAGAATTGTATTAAATCAAATATAAATTTAAAATATTGTTAATTCTATTATATTCAAAAACTATAAGTTTATATATACAATAATCCAAAATATTAACAAATACAATTCGAGTGATATTCTCATCACTTTCAAATATCGCGACTGTCGTCACCGACGAAAATGTTTACTCTGTGGTAATTAATTCTAACGCCTTTCGGGAAAAAGTAAACTTGTTCTTCGATTTATTTCTTTCCTAAATCATAAACAAGGATCAGATGTAAGCAATTTACTACTTTCCTATTATAGTCAATTATGTTCAACTTTCTTACAAAACTGAACCTACGTTATTGGAAATCCTTATTTCTTGACTGAGCAACTTCGTCTGACAAATGGCCTATCAGTATTAAAAACTCAGTGATAATTTATACCACGTATTTTACGCACCGCGGTTGACAGTGGATGCCAATTATACAATTTGACATATAAGACCGCAGTTCCTTTGCAGTAGAAACCTGAACCTTTCTATATTTACGTTGTAATCACTGGTCGTGATATCCAGGATATTTTAAAATATTTAAATCCATTCTAAATGTATTTCCGTTATTTCAGGTGCTTTCTTCGCATTTTTTAAAAATCGCCTGGCAACATTTCAATTATAAGTATTGCAATATCTGGGTTTTTGAATATCAAATAACATGTCTATTTTTCCTTAAACTCATAAAAATGCAGCATGTTTTTGTACCCGCTATAAATACCTTGTATTGGCCTCGAGCCTGCCATTGCGAATGGGCAATTTGAACGAAATATGCACAAGAGTTTCAAAAATCTGATTAGCGTATGTGGAGTAGACAAAAAAAATTCTATAATTTTTGGTTTCTTAATTGCTATCGTCAGAGTTTTTATTAACTTATTAAAATCCTTAAATGTGACTCCACGTATTACCTCCTCTGACATCATTGCATACTTTGCGTCAATCATTGCCAAAAGTAGCTGGTATTTTATTGACCAACTTTATTGATTATTTTGAGTATTTTAAAGGTTCTTGAATTGTTTTTCAGTACATTTGATTTTGTTTCTTGCTGCGTTTATTTTATAAATAGAATTGTCTACAAAACAGTGGCGATTATTACAGTTTATTCTACCAAACACTTTGCCCTCCTTCTTCATTAATAACCAATTCGATCGCTACCAATGAACCTAGCATCATCAATGTTGTTGCTATTGATTTTGCTGCGATCCATCCCAACCCCATTTTGTAATTAATAATACTTTTTATTATTTTTCATTATGGAGACAATCAGAAAATAACTTTTTTATAATGTTATTTGACGAACTGTCCACCATTTTCGTCTATAGAGACTCGGATATTTAGAAAGTAGGTACTTCAGAATTTCAATTAAAAAAATAATCGCGTTAATTCTGGTTGGTTCTCTATTAATTTTACTTTGAAACATAAAAAATTGAAGAAAAAATTTCAACATTATTAAACTCATTTTACCCAGTAATAAATTAAATAAAAATTAATTAAAAAAATATGCTTAATAGTACTTACCTCTAGTTTTCCATGATTCTGGAAAAAAAGACAAATTGAGGGTGGCAATTTTCTGTGAAAATCTGAGTAAAATTTCAATTCACGGCATGTATATTACACGGTACGAGCGTACCAAAAGAAGGTGAAACTTTAGGGCCATGCATCAGCTTACTGCATATATTCGTAATATATAGTATAAACTTCTAAATACTTTCATTAGTTGAGCAAGGAATAAATATTCTTTAGGTTTAGTTAAGATACAAAAAAATTTGAAATTTAAATTTATCCCTCCATTCCATTTGTCTATTTTCTAGTTTCTTTGGTCCTATTTTGCTAATATGCAATTGTTAGTTTAGATCTTCGTCTTCTTAGGTGTGCAGATAGCAACTACCCCTTAACACTAAGAATCGGGACTGGTTCAACATTTGAGGCACCATGATGAACTGATCTTCATATTTTGCTGTATTCTTAGACCATCAAATATTTTTTACAATGATTTGTTCCATTTATTTGTTTTTTCTGAAGTTGTGCACACGTTTACCAATCACAAAATAACTCTGAATTTTAACCGAGTTTTTTGGGACTTGTAGCTCACTATAGCTTTGCTTAGGATAGGATATACGAGTAGATATTACTTCACTGCTCGACACACAGCTGCTTTCTTAGTCATTCTAAAAACGAATTTAGGGATTAAGCAATCACGTAAATACGAACAATTAATTCAAAAATCGCAACTCTAGAATTTAAATGGTGAGGTAATTAATAAAGATTTATTAAGAATATTCATTTATATATTATTGTTGTTTCGGTTGTTATTATCATTTTATTTCCTATCTATTTTTATTTTTATTTTAGGTATCTAAAATGGTCTATACAGCAGCAAATACATTAAATATGATAAAGAAATAATAAAATTTTGTGGGCCAGAAGGTTTAAAAGTCTGTGAGGTAACCCGATTCAACTACCAAACATGCCTTTCTTGTTATTATTACAAACATGTTATTTAATTTATTTAGTATAAGAATAATCTAACATCAACATATGTGTAAGTTAATATATAAAATATCTAAAACACATTACTATTTTCACTGTAGCAATATTATAAGCAAGCAAGAGAAACACTGCGCACGAAGAGGGGATATACCTTGAACACACTGAGGTGAAGCTGTGAGCATTTGCTAAAATTTATATCAAAAAGAAGCTACCAATAAATAAATAGTTCTTAAGTTTTTAGGTCAATTACTATTCTCTCTTTTTTTATTCCCCTATTGATTAAGAAGAAAAGAAGAAGGAAGAATTTTTATTCTATGTGAAAAAAGAAAATAGAGAATTTAACAAATTATTTCTTAATTATTGTAATTACTGTTAAGTTTTATTATTATGCACTTGCAAAGCTCATTGTATAATGAGGTAGCGTAAGATTGTTAAAATAAAATAACTATTTAATAATTTGCACTAACTTGTTAATAAATGACGATATGTATTTTTTACAAATTTTTTACTTCGTTTTTACGTCCCAAAAGTTATTACCAATTACGTTTTTCGTTATTTTATGAAATTAGAAATATCCTAATAAGTCTAAATATCAAATAAAAAAAATATTTACTATTTATTGAAACATATATTGAAGTCTTCAAAGAAACATCAAAAATTAAAAATAAAAATTTTGCAGCCTTTCTGATCACTGGCGTGATTTCTTTCCTCTCACAAAAACTCAAAATTATGCTTCAAATTAAAAAAGATTAAAGGCAGCGGCTTACATAGCTTACCATGGGCAGACCAATTTAAAAAATTATTATTTTAGAAACAACACAATGTAATAAAGTCATTCACTGGAGGTTGGACATACTTTAGCCATCAAGCTTTTCGATTCTGTTTAAACGTGACCCGATAATTGTAGAGACGTTAAAAATGGTTTTACCTTGTAATGGATATTTAGGAAATGTCCTAATAAGTGATTTTACAATAAAATTATACAGCTTGAGAAGGTATCAACTAATGGAGCTGTTAGTTCTTGTTTGTAATCAAGAGATAGCAATTTGGTGCTATATCCTTCTCTCTCTCTCTTCAGTCTCAATTCCCTCCAGGGAATGTGGTGGTCAATTTGTTGCGTTCCCCTCCACATTTCTATATCCTGCACTTCATGGCCTAGTATATGAAGTAGTTTATTAGTAAGATCGATAACTTGGTCCATCCAACATTACGGGGAACGTCCTCGGGATTTTTTACCCGGATCATGCCGGAACTTTTCTCAAGATATGGCCAAAAAATTTAATGATTTTTGTTTAGATAACAGTCGAAATACATTTTTGGACATTGAGCTCTGATATAATTGAATCGTTAGGGCGTCGTGCGGTCCACGATATCCTAAGCATTTTTCACCAGTAGGACATTACTGTGGCATCTAGTTTTTTTTTATTTCCGATTTTCCCAATGTACAGGACTTACAGCCATTCGTTTGGATATATGGTTGTCTTGCCAAATTTTCTTGAGCTTTTGCACAGCAACTTTTGTAAGAACACACTCTCGACGGATCTCCCTCTTCACTGTACCGGCATTAATAATTCGGGATCCTAAGTAGATACTAACAATAATAATTTTGGTTTTATTTATTTTCCGCAGTGAGGCTAAAATTCTTCAGATTTTGTATAGTTAACAACAACATGATACTTGGAATCGGTGTACAGATTTTTAATTAAATTTGTAAGATTCCATTTCATTTGGCTGACCATAATTCTGCCTATTTTACCTCATTATATGCTTTTCGATAGTCTAGAAAGCATAAATAGAGGGAGTTGTTAAATTCACGCGTTTTTTTTCAATTATTTAGCGAATGTTCAGTAGTTGATCTCTGGTTCTTCGGGCTCTTGAAAAGCCGGTTTGCTATGGTGGGATTTATGGTTGAATGTACATTTCTAAATGATCATTAACAATCCAAACTGTAAGCATAATGAGCCAGCTGTTGAAGTTATTCTTGAAGATAATTCACCAAAGTATTTTCAGATTGACTGAAAAATATATAGGGCAAACACAATTCAT
Source organism: Pachyrhynchus sulphureomaculatus (assembly GCA_019049505.1). Classification (NCBI taxonomy): domain Eukaryota; kingdom Metazoa; phylum Arthropoda; class Insecta; order Coleoptera; family Curculionidae; genus Pachyrhynchus; species Pachyrhynchus sulphureomaculatus. The sequence goes on from CM032455.1 coordinate 117,036,360, forward strand.
ATCTCGAAATGCAATCGGTACTAGAGAGGCCCTATTTAGTGTACAGTTCTCTTCCAAAGATGTAGGGATGTGAACCACGTCATCCATGCCTTTTTTATTGGTTACAGAAAGGTATTTGATAGAATAAAGCATGGGAATAATTAACAACTTGTACTGGAACCAAACTTCAGTTATACAAATCTAAGGAGAAGAGTCCGAAAAAAATCACTAATTTTCAGGAGGCCTTGTAGGACATCAGCAAAGGAATAAAGATAAACTGGGAATACATAAATAACATACGATACGGTGACCATACGGTCGTATTTGCGGAGAACACTGAAGAGTTTTAAGATATAATTAATAGAGTGGCTGAAATCAGTGATGGTTTATCACTCAGTATTAAGAAAATTCAAATTATATACATATCTGGGGACAAGAGTGAACGATGAATAGGATAACTCAGTAGAGACCAAAAATCTAATTGAAAGGTCAATAGTCGCATTCCTGAGAGTGGTTAAATTATTTGGATGCACGACATACCAATACCGGTAAAAAGTAGGTTACTGAGATACTATGTTTTTTTTTTTCGTGTGTCTGAATGGGGTGGAGTCGGACATTGACGGAGCCGTCATGTAAGAGGGCAGAGGCCCTGAAAATGTGGTTATACCCGAAAATTTTGAAAATACCATGACCACGTTATCAATAAAGAATTTTTAAGAAGAATAGGGAAAGATAATGATGGAAATAAAGAAAACGAAGTTGGCATATGTCGGACACATCATGAGAAACAACGAAAGATACGGCTTGCTGCAATAAATACTGCAAGGGAAGGCGAAAGGAAGGAGGGGGTCTGGAAAAAGAAGAATATCTTGTTTAAAGAACTTAAGAACGCGATTCAATAAATCTACAACAAGTTTGTTTCGAACAGCTGTAAACAAAGTACAGATAGCCAGATTGATCGCCAATATCCGGAACGGATAGTACCACAAAAGAAGAAGGAGAATGTTGAACTGTTTATACTTACGTGTACAATAGTTGTTCCCTAAGCAGCCAACATTTTTTAGTGTTCCATACGGAACACTTATAAGATCACTTCGATGTCTGTCTGTCCGTCAGTCACGCCAGATTTTCTCCGAAACTATTTCACATAGAAAGTTGAAACTTAGCACTAATATAGGACTAAGTTGGGAATGTGGAATCTTGGCACAATGATACTACTCAGTATATATCACCACTACACCAAACACTTTATTTTTGCACTCGACGCGCGTTTCGCTAACCATGTTAGCTTCATCAGGAGCGATGATTGACTAAAGCTAAACTACAAATCTACCTATTTATACTTAGCCTAACCCTTGAATTAATCAAGCGGAACTAATGACATAGGCAAGGCCGTCAGTTCCGGTCAAGTAACCAGTAGAGGGGACTATAAGGAATAGGCCCTCTGTCTTTATTTAAAACTACTTTTACATTCTATGATTTCCATACTTTCGTATGCGTTCAACAATCTCCTATCAGATACATCCTTTATTAATCTTAGATTATCTAATGTTACAGTATGATTAGCTTCAAGGGCATGTTCGGCAATGCTAGACTTTTCTGTTCTATTGTATTTTAAGTGTGCTAAGTGTTCTTTTTAAATCTTGTTTTAATTGACCTTTTAGTTTGCCCAACATACTTTTTGTCACAATCATTACAACTAATTTCATAAATTCCACTTTTCTCACAATTAGGAATCTTATCTTTGGGATTTCCTAAGATATTCCTCAGATTGTCTGATGACTTATAGACTAAGGTGAGCCTACCTTATTAAATACCTTATTGAGTCCCTTGCTATATTTCGGATTATATGCCTCATTACATTTTTTAGTTCATCGTTTGGTCACTTTCCCTCTGAATAGAGTAAACTTTAATAAAGAAAGGAATCGTATTAGAAATATAACTAGAGTTAATGGTTATGACGATGACTTAGTAAATAAGCTAATAAATAGACATAAGTTTAGGTTTAATATTCAGATTTCCACCTTTTTTACACGCGAAAAAAATAACACCAAGTATGTCTCCATACCATATAATCCGAAATATAGCAAGGGACTCAATAAGGTATTTAATAAGGTAGGCCTCATCTTAGTCTATAAGTCATCAGACAATCTGAGGAATATCTTAGGAAATCCCAAAGATAAGATTCCTAATTGTGAGAAAAGTGGAATTTATGAAATTAGTTGTAATGATTGTGACAAAAAGTATGTTGGGCAAACTAAAAGGTCAATTAAAACAAGATTTAAAGAACACTTAGCACACTTAAAAATACAATAGAACAGAAAAGTCTAGCATTGCCGAACTTGCCCTTGAAGCTAATCATACTGTAACATTAGATAATCTAAGATTAATAAAGGATGTATCTGATAGGAGATTGTTGAACGCATACGAAAGTATGGAAATCATAAAATGTAAAAGTAGTTTAAATAAAGACAGAGGGCCTATTCCTTATAGTCCCCTCTACTGGTTACTTGACCGGAACTGACGGCCTTGCCTATGTCATTAGTTCCGCTTGATTAATTCAAGGGTTAGGATAAGTATAAATAGGTAGATTTGTAGTTTAGCTTTAGTCAATCATCGCTCCTGATGAAGCTAACATGGTTAGCGAAACGCGCGTCGAGTGCAAAAATAAAGTGTTTGGTGTAGTGGTGATATATACTGAGTACTAATATAGGAATTGATGGCCTCATTAGAGCCATGTAGTTTTGAGAGTTAAATTTTGACTTAAGGGATTAGTTTTGCGGGATGAAATCGGAAGTGAATTTTTTTTACCAGGTCATCGAGTTAGGTGTTAAATACACATACTTTGCTTTGTACTATTTTTTAAAAAATTGCGAAAAATCGCTCGCTGCCCCCTTATCTCGAAAAATAATGATAAAATTTTTTTTTAAAAAAATCCTGAAATATACTTCACAGGATGAAGATTGAACGAAAATTATCACGAGTGGATTACCTTTAATAATTTGTCTGATATATAAAAAACTAAAAAATTTTGAGGGCATCAGTTTTCAGTAAAGATCAGAGGTTTCAATTTGATATTGACAAATCAATATACGATATTTCCTTTAAACGATAAACTATTTTTCTCTTCTATACTCTAATAAGTCCCTCTGCTAAACTCTGTGCTGCAAAACTATTCTTGTTCATAAATTTAAATGTTGTTTTAACGACTTCAAACTTATAAATTCTACATCTGTTAGCTTTTATACATCTGCAAAGTAATCGGTATGAAATGCCAACATTTTAGCAGCTCTCGTTGATTTACGCCAAGACCCGTGAGCATACATTTCATCTCGAAATGGGCCTAGACGGGACACTCTCTTGAACACAGCGCTTTTTGTCACCCATGAGATTTAGACGTGAAGGGAGTTAAACTAAAAGTTAAAATTTACGTAATACTTGGGGGTTAAATCTACCGTTTATTAACTTATAGACTAAAAGGTTTGTCTGCTATTAAGCAACTAATTAAGGTTAAACTTTTAAGAAATTATGTAATAATGTACAGGGACTCACGTCAAGAAACATAAAAATTATGGAGAGACACCGGTCGTATTTCAGCATTTGGCGTTAGTATGTATCTCGTTGTTCTATGCAAAGAAAAAGAAAACACATAATATGCCGCTTCTGTGGAGGAAACGCTAAAAATTTGCTATTGGTTAACTCATGTCATTCATAATAATTTGTCAAATTGCGTTTTAATTCGAGTATCTTCCCAAAATGTATATATTTTATGGTTCAGTTAAACCCTTTTTTACTTTCCTGACTAAAGGAAATATTGTATTCGTGCAAAAATCGCATTTCGAGATTTCTTCAAGTTTTAGTATTAGTAGATCACGAAAAACATAGCCACTTATTTCCGTCGGACTATTGCCACGATAACTCTAGAGCGAAATGAGATATCGATTGAGGCACTGAATTACAGAACTGCCTCTACTCGTGTCCTAATTCATTTCCAGCAGTTTTAACCATAGATCCAGGGTTGGAGCTGTATTCCTAGATATATCTAAAGCCTTCAACAAGGTCTGGCACGAAGGCTTAATCCTCAAACTTATAAGATTCGGCCACCCTCATCATCTTACTACTCCGGTCCAATCATTCCTCTCTCTGACAGGACCTTCCAAGTCCGTGTTGAGCAATCCTTTCTGGGGTTCAGAGAATAAGAGCTAGAGTCCCACAGGGCTCCACCCTATCTCCACACCTTTTCAATATCTACTTATCCGACATCCCCAGAGATCCTTTCACTACCCTCCAACTGTACGCTGATAACACGGCCATTTCCACCCCCACCAGGAGGATTAACCACATCACGGCCAGACATAAACTTCACCTAACGCATCTGTCTGATTGGTTTGACCGATGGAGGATTAAGGTCAATCCAGAGACCCAGGCCATGATCTTTGAAAAATGCCCCCCCGTAGAGCTCAACTCTCTCTGAATGGAACTAGGCTCAGATGGTCCAAATAACATCAAATACATCTATACGACAAACGACTCGTGGAAGGACCAAGTGCAAATGGTCTTGCGTAAGGTAAACCAGCTCCTAGAGAAGCTGCACCGTTCCTGAATTATCGGAGTAAATTGTTAACTAATAACAAGTTGCTAATTTACAAATCGATCATCAGGGCCGGGCTTACGGACGGCTGTCAGGCCCGGTGCCAGATGTCTAAAGCCCTTCACATCATAGCAGGAGCTCCCTGATTTGTCCGCAAAAACCAGTTGAACAGGGAGTTTCAAATACGCATAATAAAAGAATTCACATGTAACGCCCAGCTTCGCTTCCTTGAGAAAGCCACAGCCCACCCTAACCGCGATATAGCTAACACTTTTATAGTTAACGTAAACGTCGATATCCGATACTTACGTCCCACAGAACTTCTACCATTACACTAACATTAGACTCGACCATAGACTACCCATTTGCTTAGCACTTCTTTAAACACCTAGACAATAAAAACCGCAGTATGTAAAAGGAGTGGAGGGCTATCCCAGCTCACAAGGAGTTTTAGTGGGTATACCAGCCTCTCAGGCTGGAGAGCCCACTTAACTGGAGCACTTTGGGGCATCCATAAAGTGACGCAGACTGCTCCAGAATCCATAAAAAAAAATCTACGTGTGACCCCTGTTTCCGTAGTAGGCAGAAGAGAGGATAACTCTGTGAACGCGTCGATCGACGGAGAACATCAATTTACAACGCAATCATCAACTCGTTGTTTTTCTGTTAATAATTAACGAATCAAGTCGATTTTTGCGTAGAAACACTTTAGGCTTGTACACTTCTTACAGATATAGTCGCTTGACAAAATTGTTTGTTTAATTTGTTATAAACAATGAATAAACTTTACGCTGAAAAATTTCAATATTAATTAGAAAATTGGCCAAAATGAACAATGTCTGCTTATTTTTCACACATTTGCGAGTATTATATAAAAAATTCAGGTCAGTATGTTAATTTTTGCACCAATGATATGGATTAATAAAAAATTTCGTTTTCTTATTTAGTTATTTCATTTGAAAACGAAATAATTAAATATTAATGTTAATTTGTTAATTTATCGTAGCAAACTCCAAGTAGTGTAACTGTGTAGATATAAATTTTCAAAGTAAAAATACTAAAAAGATATATGCACGTTTCAGAGTCGTTTTTACAATTTTTAATGCTAAAATTCAAAAACCGTTTGGTTTTACAATTTGGCTTTTCCGTTTGGTTAAACTAGGAAGAAAACGAAAATGGAGAACCAAATAGTCAATGGGCGCTATTTCACTGAGTTTCCACAACGTTTACCATTTTTGAAAGTATCAAATTTTTTCTATAAAACTTTCTTCCATATTCGATTTCATCTGTACTCAACTCTTCTAAAAACCAAATGGTTTTTGAATTTTGGGGTAAAAAGTTGTTACAACGATTTTAAAGCGTGCATATATTTTTTTGTTATTTTTTACTTGAAAAATTGAGTGTATTTTCGTACACTCAACTTGAGTGTTTTTCCTTACGGAAAACACCCAACTTCAGTATTATATTACGAAAAAAAAAAAAATTCACTGTGATTAGCTGCATAAAAACGCGCACGTGCTTTAAGAGCTCGTGCGCGGTTGTTAATTTATCCACATTATTGCTGCCAAAATTAATATACTGCCCTGAATTTTTGATATGATACTCGCAAATGTATAAAATAACACAGCCCCACAAAAAAAAAAAGTGGGGTATACTTTTGATGCGATATATCAGATCCGTAGTATTTTTGCCGCTGATCACGAATCTGACGTCAGAATATCGCCATCACATCTCAATTTTTTTCTAACCTCAAAAAATAGGTAAAAATTAGTAAAAATTAAGAAAAAATATACTCCTAAAAAATTGATTCAAGCTTTTTGCATGAATCCAAAGATGTATTAATATGTATTCGGACACGCTAAGCTAATATTCATCGGTTGGATTGAGCCATACAGTTCTGTTTTCTTTCTAACCTCAATAAATCAGACAGATATAGTGCTTCTCGAATGCAAAAAACGAATTCAAATTAAAATTCAACCGATCCTTACCAAATTTGGTACACGGGGATTTTTTGGGTCGCTGATCACGAATCTGAGGTTGGATTTGCAAAATTCAAGATGGCAGATGTTTTCGCTCCATTTTGAACGCCGAGAAAATTCATCGGTCGATTTTTATTCTTCTACCTGCATCCAGGGCACCTCCACGTGGTGACGGTGGGCAACGGTGTTACTCCACTAGCCGGCAGAGTCCCTGGATAACGGCTTAGATGCCGTCATGGCATGTAGAAGAAAGAGAATTACGATGCAGGGACTCGGAAACCCAGTATCGGCGGTTGGTCAGGGTGGGAAAGCGGGCCCGCAGCCGTCGTCATCCAGCGACCGTAGCTCTTCATGTGTGGGTGACTTGGCTCATGTAGAGTATAATGGCTACAAGAAAACGGTCTCACGGTACAAGGACTTTTCATAAGTGCGATAAAAACAGTGATTCATTTTGTTATATTTGCTGTCAACACGTATTGAGTAACATGGGGTCACCGATAACGGATAAGATTAAAACCTTATATAAGGATTGTTTTAACATTGAAATACAGCACCAGGATACAGATTGGGTTCCAAACATCATTTGCAGTTCTTGCAAAATAATGTTGTACATCAATAAGAAGGCGATTAAATATTCCAGACCAGCAATATGGAATAGACCATACAGTGAAAATGATTGCTACTTTTGTATGAATGTTGTATCTAGGCATAACCGAAAAAATAAAAGCACTATTACTTATAACGATGTTTCGACAGTAACAAGACCAACTAAACTAATTCCGCCCCTAAACCACTTGATGCTGATGTTATGGAAACAAATGATTTCCCCTTATCAGTTCATGCCGAAAACATTGAGACTGTCGAAAAAGATTCAAACACTGTTACTAATGAATGTTCTAGTGACAACCTATCATATACTAGTGACACAGATAAAGAATTTCTACCATACAACCGTAAACCAGAATCAATACTCGTATTACAGGCAGAATTTAGTGATCCAGTCAGAGATTTAGGCTTATCCAAAGATGGTTCAGAGCATCTTGCTTCCTTTTTAAAGAAAAGACATTTACTTAAGCCAGAAGCTACGATTTCTTATTATAGAAACAGAGATGAAGAATTTCGAAAATATTTCACAATGGACGAGGAATTGTCACTTTCATATTGTACCGATGTAAAAGATCTAATGGATGAATTTCAAAATAACTCATACGATCCTGAAGAATGGAGACTGTTCATTGATTCTTCTAAACGGAGCATTAAGGCAGTTTTGCTGCATAATACCAACGTTTACGCTCCCATTCTGATTGCTCATTCCACAGTTATGGAAGAGCAATATGAAAAAATGAAGCAGCTTTTGATAAAAATAAAATATGCTGATCATAACTGGAAAATTTGTGGAGATCTGAAAATTGTAACATTATTGCTTGGCCAACAGTCAGGGTTTACACTGTATCCCTGTTATAAATGTCTGTGGAATAGCAGAGACAGGGAACGTCATTATAAGAAAAAAATTTGGCCAACAAGAGAATCGTTCGCTCCTGGTGAAAATAATGTATTGTTTCCACCATTGGTAGATCCAGGAAAAGTTCTTATTCCCCGCTTCACATTAAGCTTGGACTTATGAAGCAATTCACGAGAGCATTAGATACAAACGGCCCATGTTTCAAATATTTGCATAAAAAATTTCCGAAATTTTCTGACGCTAAAATTAAGGCAGGCGTATTTGACGGGCCACAAATAAGAAAATTGTTTCAAGATTCATTATTTGTTACTAAAATGAATAAAGTTGCTGCTTGGCTTAGTTTTAAAGAAGTCGCAACAAACTTTTTGGGAAATAATAAAAGTCCTAAGTACAAAGAAATAGTCGAGAAAATGGTAAAAAATTTTCAAACATTAGGTTGCTTAATGAATCTAAAATTACATTTCCTGGACTCCCACATCGATGATTTCCCAGATAATCTTGGTGACTACAGTGAGGAGCAAGGGGAACGTTTTCACCAAGATCTGAAAATCATAGAAAATCGGTATCAAGGACGATGGGATGACCATATGCTAGCGGACTATTGCTGGTCGCTAAAAAGAGAAACAAGTCCTCAAAAGCGTTTGGGCAGAAAGCCTTTGAATAGGTCATTCGCGGAAAAAAGAACAAGATACAGCCAAAAAAAGGAAAGTTAGGCGCGGGTCTAACATTCGCAATTCTAGGGCTTAAGGGTCTACTATTTCAGAGTATATGGTTTAAAAGTCCTGGTTTTTGAGTTTATTGGGTCTCATTTTTAAAGTTACAGGGTTATTGAGGTCTATTTTTTGAGGTTACAGGGTGTGGGAGTCTAAGGTTTCAGGGTTTAGGGTTTAAGAGTATCAGGTTTGAGGATTCCCCAACTGTATACCAAATTTGGTAGGAATCGGTTGGTTTTCAAAAATTTTGTCCGCCATCTTGGATCCGCCATTTTGAATTTATTGAGGTTAGAAAGAAATCAGAACTGTATGGCTTAATCCAACCGATGAATATTAGCTTAACGTGTCCGAATACATATTAAGACATCTTTGGATTCATGAAAAAGCTTGAATCAATTTTTTAGGAGTATATTTTTCTTAATTTCTACTAATTTTTACCTATTTTTTGAGGTTAGAAAAAAATTGAGATGTGATGGCGATATTCTGACGTCAGATTCGTGATCAGCGGGCAAAAATACTACGGATCTGATATATCGCATCAAAAGTATACCCCCACTTTTTTTTTTTGTGGGGCTGTGTAATTAGTCATTTTCGCCTATTATTTAATTAATATTGAAATTATTCAGCGTAAAATTTGTTCATTGATAAATTCAAAGTTAAATGTTGCCTTAAGAGGTTATTTTTGGGTCGTAAAATCGAAAGTAAAAAAAAAAAATTATCAGGTCATCGAGTGGGGTGTCAAATAAAAGCTTATAAAAACACGAGTTCAAAGGTATATATAATGTAATACTTGCGTACACTTTTCTTTGTATTATTTTTTTAAAAATTACGAAAAATCGCAGTCTTCCTTATCTCGAAAAGTACTGTTCAAAAAATTTCGAAAAAATTCTGTAGAATTCTACACAGGATATAGATTGAACGAAAATTATCACAAGGTCATCAGTTTTCAGTAAGGATCAAAAAGAAATTTTATTGAAAACTCATTTGGGATGTGTTTTGTGAAGTCATTGATCATTTTTTATTTCTCTGTAACAAAAATTTTTATTTTAAAATAAATCAACGTAGGAAATACTAATTGAGCAAGTGCAACTTGCACTTGACCGGTCTTTTATCTAGTCCTTGAGGTGGTGGTCGATTATCAAACTTTTTTAAAATTTTTTCAGAATACCACAAGTTCCGAAAAATAATTTTTCAACAACTGTTTTATTTTAATATACTTATTAAGAGACACAGTACACTAATTTTCAAATAGAGCTGAACTTTTATCGTAAAACAAAACAATTTATAATTGAAACGATGAAAACCATAAAGTTTGATTACATAGTTTGATAACAAGGTTATAAAGACACCATCCCCCCCCCACACAAAACTCCCCCCCCCCCCCCCCCCCCCCCCTCACACCAACACCCACCCCAACACACACAAAAACCACACAAATAACATTTGCTTTGATTTTTCAATTAAGTTAGACTTTTTTATTGTAAAATAATGGAAATTATTGAGAGCGATGGATACGAGCAAATGGAAATACATATAGTTATACATTAGTAATTCAAAGAATGATGTCATATGAATAAAGAAAAAAAATGTCTGAGAAAGTTTTGTTGGCATAAATTCACATATTGTCTCTTCTACTTTAAAAGTTAAGGTCCGTTTCATTTCTATATTTCGAGCTGCGTTAGCTTATTTCGAAATAAATATTGGTTTATGCACTGGTGGTATAATCAACGTTAACTTTGTAAATATTAATTACTAGAAGAAATGTTTGTTTGTTTTTCTATATACTTCTTTGTTTGTTTCTTTTTCATAAGTTTGACAATAAAAAAAAATGCAAAAATAAGTTATTTAAAATATGCAGATCTTATTAATTTTATTAACGTGTAAAATAATTCACGCACTAGGGCATAAATTTCTTGCTCACCCTGTCATGGTGACGTTAAAGAATATTGTCAATGACAGAAAGTATTACTTTGCACACTGTCATAAATTAATGTTCAAACATTGTTATTTTTACGGTTGTAGAAATAAGGTGTATTTTATGAAATCAACATTTTACGATATCGATTTCCTGTTATTAAAGGTGTAAATACCATATTATTTGTACTAACTTAAATTAAGCACGATTGTTCTTTTAAGAAAATATATATATATATATATATATATATATATATATATACGTGTGTGTCTTTATATATATATATATATATATATATATATATATATATATATATATATAATATATATAAAGAAAAAAAGCAAAATTTGCCGTATCTAACAACATTCTTAAATATAAAATTAGTTGAGGAACTCGGTAAAGGGCGTGATAAATGTTCATACAATGTTCATTTAGCCAATATTTCGATCTTTGGTGGGGACCTTCTTCGGGGCACAAACTGAAAAGGAGAATCGGTCTACTAACTGAGATAACTTGGGCAAAAATTAAATTATTCACATTATTATTAATAAACTGGTGTGTGGAAATTATAATAAAAATATAATAAAAGATATAATAAAAGACAAAAACACTCACATGAAGAGTGCGACGTTGAGTTAACATGAATGGCCATAATTAGCTTACTGCAAAAACTGTGCGAGGGAACTAACACCAGTTTTCTGTAGACTTTTCAACCTGTCTTACAGAAAGGGAATATTTCCTTCCTGCTGGAAATGTGTCACAGTTCAGCCAATACCTAAAAAAAGGCAAGAAAACCTTGCCAAATAACTACCGACCAATCGCACTACTTTCAATAGTATGGAAAAGGCTATCAATAAGCATCTTCTAAAATATCTTGAAGGATTCAACATTATTAACGATCACCAATATGGCTTTCGTAAAAATAGATCAATAGGAGATCTCCTGACTTATGTAACACATATTTGGAACAACGCAATTGAACACTCTGGAGAATCTCGAGCGGTTGCTCTTGACATATCCAAGGCATTCGACCGTGTTTGGCACGATGGGCTGTTGGCTAAGCTACGTTCTTATGAATGTCTGAAAAGTTCTGTTTGTGGCTCTCATGTTTCCTCAGAGAGCGTTCTTTGCGAGTGGCAGTCGACGGATTTCTTTCTAACACCTTCACTATCAACGCCGGTGTACCCCAAGCCTCCATACTGTCTCCTACTCTCTTTCTCATTTATATTAACGATCTGCTGGAAAAGACCGAGAATCCACTCTACAGCTTTGTAGATGACAGTACACTTATCTCTTCATTCACTTTGAACGCTCGGACATCGGCTACTCAGACGAATATCCGCAGACAGCAGGAAGTCATTCAACTTAACAAAGAAGAAATTCTATCTTGGGGTGACAGTATCCAAGTGGAATTTAACGCTACAAAAACCCAGGCGGCAGTTTTTTCTAAAAAAGTTAACGTTGCTGAACCCGACATAGTTATGCAGGGGCACTCCATTCCCCGAACATCGTCACTCAATTTGTTGGGTGTTAATTTGGGAGCAAATATGTCCTGTCATGAACATGTTGCAGTCATAGCAAGGAGAGCTTCTCAGAAGTTGGGAATATTATTTCGAACCAGAAAGCTTTACACTTCACAACAACTGTTAATTCTTTACAAAGCTCAAATTCGACCAACTATGGCATACTGCTCCCATGTTTGGTGCTCCGCTCCCAAACATACACTGCATTTGTTGGATTCTATTCAGAGAAGAGCTGTTCGTCTGATTGAGGACCCGGAACTGACAGGTGGCCTTGATTCCTGGAACATCGAAGAACGGTTGGCGACTTGAACCTATTCTACAAGTATTTCCATAGAAAGTGTTCGAAGGATGTGGCCCGTTTAATTCCTCCCAGAGCGGTGCATGTTAGAAGTACACGTCACGCTAATATTTCACATCCGTAGGAGGTTCAGCTTGTTACTTCTCGTACAATGCTTTTCAAGCAACAATATGGAGAACATCATCCCTTTGGAATAATTTGCCCAGGACTTTGTTTCCCACCGAGTACAATTTACAACGATTTAAGAACAACGCGAATCGCTTTCTTCGCACACGTGTCGCTCCTGTAGCACTTTAGGGACTTCCCTGTAGCACGTGTGCTAGATCTATAAAAAAAAAACATAAAAGCGACTAACAAACAACCGGAAGGAGAACTGGTCCACTAAAAAATGTATAAATAGTCAAAATTTATAGAATTGGTAGCGAAAGAAAATATCAATTGAACACACTTAAAACTAATATGGAAATTCGGATCAAAAAGCAACCGCAATTTTGGGTAAATAAGGGCGAGAAGGGAGCCCCTCCCGAGAGAGCTAGCAAAAGAGAAAAAGAAGACGGAAAGATAGTATATTAATTTAGTTATTTGTTGATTTAATTATTAATTTATTTTTTTTGAAAGGAGATTTGGTCACCAAAGGGGGTATCCAAGCATCAGAAATCAACTAGGGAGGGAGGGGAACCACGCAAAATAGTGGCAATGACACATTAACAACCTCTCTCAATTAGTAGACCCATTCTCCTCTTCAGTTTGTGCCCTGAAGAAGGTCCCAACCAAGGACCGAAATATTAGCTAAATGAACATTGCGTGAACATTTAACACGCCCTTTGCCGAGTTACCCAACAAATTTTATATTTAAGTATATATATATATATATATATATATATATATATATATATATATATATATATATGTATATATACATACATACATTTGGGTCATCTTTTTTAAACCGGACCCCTTCCACCAAAATTTGGAGCTACGTAGAGCGGCTTGCACAGGCTCTAATTAAAGCTGAATGACTCTAGTTTTGAAAGCTGTTGGGCAATTTGGAAAATAAAATATTACATTTAAGCAGAGGTTCCCGAAAGGAAACTGCCTCCCAAAAAATCATTAAAAGTTAAGAAAAAAAAAGGTAGAATGGATTTTTTTTATTACCTCACTATACTATAATGAACCCCCCCGAATTTTTCTGGAAGCCCCGATCGCGAGTTATGAGAGTTGGTGCAAAAATTCAAAATTCGAAAAATCGTTTGAAAAAGTCTAAAAAAAATTCATACGTATTCTCCATTGCAAAACAAAACTTATTTTTTCTATGAATCCGAAATTCATTTTTTTTGTTTTCCATGACTCCGATTTCCGCGGAATATATAGTTGAAAACATTAGAGGAGATTTCATAAAAATTTTGTAAACTTAATAAAATATAACACATTTATAAGTGATTCTATGGTCCTATAATTTTTATAAAATTTTACTTGAAATGAATATATCGACCTGTTCGGAACAAATTGATGCTAATATAACTCTATTTGTTTTTCAATGCTAGACTTCATGGAAAAATAATAAGGGATTTTCTTACATTAAAAAAAGAAGTAAGAGTGTATGCGAAGTATAAAGCAAAGGTATAAAGATAAAGACATGTAAAAATACAAGAATATTTTTCTCTACATACACAATTATAAAATATATGCATTTTCGTCCTAAGAGCATTAATGGACTCATTGATAAGAAACAATGTTCTCTATCTTAGATCGTAGAAAGATTTTAGAAGGTAAGATTTTATGTGGTTGTATATATGCTTTTTTGTTTTCACTTATCTCGTGAGAAATTTTTTCACACATATCATCAGCGGTTTTGTTATCTTTCTTAAATTGCTCTATGTCCTGCTATATTATATGGATTAATACATTTATCTGATTTGGTAGCTGACATGTTCCTAAAAATTCCTTTAGAATATTAAATAGAACATATTTCAAGAGTTCATTCCAAATATTCAAATTCTGCAACGTTGTCAAGTGACAAGGAATTCAAAGTGAATTTTCCATAGAAAGTTTACCGCCAATTTTTGAATTTTAGGTTTTTCATTCATGCAAAAAATTTGAGAAATTCAAATAAATTCCTTATTGAATAACAAATCCTTTTTTTTCTATAAACCTAAGTCCTGGAGTACGCAACGCACTTTAGTACCTAGATTCATAGAACAAAAAAGTTTTGTTTTGCTATTAGGAATACGTATGAATTTCTTTAGATTTTTTCGAATTTTGAATTTTTGCACCGACAAAACCTTTTCTAACTCTTGATCGGGACTTCCAAAAAAAAATGCACGGAGTCATTTTTTTTATTTTTCGAAAACAAAGATAGTGAGATTATATCCTTTCAGGGACCTATGCGCATGCGTAATATTTTATCGTCCAACGGCTTTCAAAACTAGAGTTTTTAAGCTTTAATCTGAGCCCGCGGAAGTCGCTCTACGTCCCTCCAAATTTTGGTTTGGTGAGGGGATCCGGTTTAAAAAGAAGGATACAAGGGACATTTCTTTAAGAAAAGAACGATACTGAAGACAGAGCTACTTACAGAGGGGAGAAGCATCAATCGAAAATTAAAGGATCACCAACTCTTACTCAATACTTAAATCTCTCTCAAAACAGTAAACTAAAAATCGATGACTGACCTATACAAACAAGTACCTTCCCCTACGATGAAACTCAAAAAATCTATTTGACCGGGAGGTAAACATTTTTCATAAAAGAGAATCCCAAATAAAAAGAAAAGTTCCATTTCTAAGATGCGTATTTTCTACATTCAAGGGGCTGTGATTCACATGGCCTCCAAATAGCTACGCCACAGGTTATTGTATATCATCATATAAATATTATATTCTCAACAATACGGATGTAGATTAAAGTAACCTTTTTCTTTTTACTTTATGCTTAACACAAACTCTACCGAGAAGCTAAATTATAAATTAAATTAAATTTGACCTACACGGTTTTAATTAAAATAAAATAAAAAGTTATGAAAGTCGAGAAAACTTAAAAACCTTATTCAACATTCTAGAACTCATAGTGCTAAGTTTAATCTTGCCGTTGCCGTTTTATAAAACTTCTCACACGATGAAAGCACAGTTCTTTTGCAGAATGAAGGCGAGTTGATTAAAGTGATATTTTCATAAAACTACCATATTTATCATGAAATATAAATTGTAAATTTATTTATATGGAGTTAAAAATCTCGAAATTGAATGAAATGTTAATAATGATAAGTGCAGACACGTCAACAGAAGCATGATACATGTTTTCGAACAGTGGTATTTTTTACTCTAAATTATTCAGTGTGCTGTGATAGAGCAAAATTCGACTTTATTCATCAACATAGTTTCCTTCGAGAGCGATACAATCTGTCCAACGCTTTTCTTACATTTCTATACCTTTCTGGTAGAAGGATACGACTTTGCCTTCAAAATAGGCCTCAGTTTCGGCGATAACCTCTTCATTGGAGCCAAATCTCTTTCCCGCGAGCATTTTTTTTTGAGGTCTTCGGATAAATAATAATCGCTTGGGCCAAATCTGAAGAATACGGTGGATGAGAAAGCAGTTCGAACTTCAATTCATGCAATTTTGCCATCGTAACCATTGACTTGTGACACGGTGCGTTGTCTCTAACAAAGAGCACTTTTTTCTTGTTTATTGGGGGCCGTTTCTTTGCGATTTCTGCCTTCAAACGCACCAATAACTTTATATAATATTCACTATTGATGGTTTTTCCCTTCTCAACATAGTCGATGAAAATTATTCCATGCATATCCCAAAATACAGAAGTCAAAACCTTTCCAGCCTACTATTGTGTCTTTTGTCGCTTCGGGCAGCTTTCACCGGCTGCTGTCCACTCAGCTGACTGCCGATTTGATTCCGGCGTGTAGTGGTGGATCCATGTTTCATCCAATGTCACATATTGCATGAAAAAATCCTTCTTATTGTGCTTAAACAGGTCCAAACAGTGCTCAGAATCATCCACACGTTGTTGTTTTTGGTCCACTATGAGCAAACGCGGTACCCATTTCGAATAGAGCTTTCTCAACAATGTTCACGCAAAATATGACCAACACGTTTTTTGATGCCTTTATGGTGTCAGCTATCTCACGCAATTTCACTTTACGGTCATCCAAAACAATTTTGTGGATTTTTTTGATGTTTTCCAGTGTAGCCAGAGAGTTCAGCATCATTTGTATCTGCACGACCGAGTTTAAATTCAGCATACCAGTAAATGATGGGTGATTTTCCGGGGGCAGAGTCCCCGTAACAGTCATCAAGCCTGCTTAAACGGCATTTTTCTCTATCAAAAAACAGTGTTTAATCAACACACTAAATTCGATTTTTTCGATTGTTTTGAAAATATCAAAAGTAGCGCCACTAAAGCCACTGTAACTTGTAAACTAATCGTCAAAATCGTCAAATGTCATGAAATTTTAGCACGTACCGTTTGTTTGGTACTTCCTAAAAATTATACGGATTTTTTTAAAAAGGACGACATCTATGTGTTAGACCAAAAACTTTTCAGCCTACGTGTTATAACACTAAAAGAAGAAAATTAAACTGACTTCAAAAAAGTAAGAAAAAATCCGTAGTGTAAGGTGAAGTAAATTCTCTTCAAAGAAAGTATTGATCTTAGGTGGTTTTATATTTTCCATTAACAGCACTACATTGCAACAACAATAGCAGCGAGATGCAAATGGTTTGAATACAAAATTTTCTCTTTTAATTTTCAAAAAACCCATAATACCTGTAAACGTATAATTTACTGGTTAAAAATTATTTCATGTTACACAAAAATAGTTTTTTCTTTTATATCCAGTAACAACAATGTGGTTTCATATAAAACCCCTTCAGAGATTTTCTACTGGAAACATGATCATGTTTAAAATAACACTAAGCTCGTATTCATATGGTCCATGAAGTTTGCAAACTGCTTTGAAAATGATTCGAGATGATCCAAAAAGTTTCTTGGGTCATTTTTTTTAATTTCTAAACTAACTTCAATATCAAAGAATCGGAGATATTAGGTATTGATACTGACATAGCCTTGAAAGACAGTCCTAACAATATATTATCAAGATTTCAAACAGCCGAAATTATTAAAAGAGAATTCATATCTAATGATAACAACATCAACCAAGACAATTCAGAGTAAAGCAAAACAAAATGATGTAATCTCTACCAAAGCAGATAAAGGTAACACAGTAATAGCAATAGACAAAATCGACTATATTAATAAAACGTTAGATTTTTTTCAAAATAGGAAATTACGAAATTTTAAATAAAAATCCAACAAATATTTCTCAAAAAGAAATGAAACAACAAATTGAACAGGCTAAAGGTATCATTCACGATAAAGATAAATTTGAATCTCCAAATCCCACAACTTTACTCACTCATAAAACTATACAAACTTGACCACCCAATCAGATCAGTTGTTTCCTATATGTCTGCTCCAGCATATAAGACGTCATCCTTTTTAATTGATTTAATCAAATATCATAGCAAATTTGAACCTAAAAACAGTATCAAAAACTCATATGAACTCGTGGATAAAATTAAGAATATAACAATACCAGATAATTCTAAATTAGTTTCTTTCGATGTCAAAAACTTATTTCCAAGTGTTCCCCCAGACGAAACAATAATTTTAATAGAGAACCTATTAACAAAAAACAAAGTAAATGAAGTTATAAAAATGGACATAATTAATTTATTAAGAACTTACCTAAGACAAAATTATTTTTCATTTATCAATAAATTCTACAATAGTAAGGAAGGGTTAATTATAAGAGGGTCCATTAGGTCCATTACTTGCCCAAAATTTTCATGGGCAGTATTGAAACAATGATATTTAACAACCATAATAACAATAGTAATATTGTCTATACTGGTATCGATACGTAGACAATATAATTGTATGCTTCACAGGTACGGACAGATAATTAACTCACTTTTTACAGTACATTAATTATTTACATAGAAATATCAGTTTTACAATGGAAGAAGAAGTCGAAGGGAAAATAACTTCCTAGACTTAACAATCAGTAAAACCATGAAAAAAACATGAATTTGCAATATATCAAAAACCTTGTCATACAGATACCACAATTCACAATAGTTCTCACCACCCTAACCATCATAAACTCGCGGCTTATCATAGCTTTATACATAGTCTAACTAATATCCCCTTATCAGAGAACAATTTTACTAAAGAATTAAACTACATAAAACAAGTAGCCGTTAAGAATGGTTATTCAGTTACTTTAATCGATAATATCGTTAGAGAAAAACTTAGAAACAAGGCAATCTCAGAAATATGCCCACGTTTTAAGGACGGAAAAACCACATTTAACCTGAACTAACCTATTTCGGCACACCAACAGAAAAACTGGGAAAATTTTTAAATCAAAAAAATATCAACAAGACTAACAGTACTATAGGGAAATATCTCAAAAACGACAAACCACAAATCAATAAAGATAATAAATCAGGGGTTTATCAATTAACATGTGAATCATGTCCTAAAACATACATAGGACAAATTTGACGTACATTTATACAAAGAATTACAGAACACGAAAAAGGTTTCATCCATAGAAAGTCTAATTCAACATATGCTAATCATCTTTTAATAGAAAATCACACGTTTAATAAGAATTTCAAAATTTAACATACCCTACAAAAAGGTTGAAAACTAAACCTTTTAGAGACAATGCAAATAAATCGATTAAGGACTACAGGTACTTTACTCAACGACCAGGTAGATTTAAATAATTCACCATTATTGAATTTATTCTCCTAATTCCATGTCTATTTCAGTTTTTTCAATACTATCAATGTAATTTAATTAGGTGGAATATTATAATTAAGAAATTATATAAACTTGTGAACATTAGACCTAACTTGACAGTGTAAAATGTAGATCTGAAGAAGCTGCATCGACAGCGAAACGCGTAATCACAATTTAAATAAACCAGTGGAAATTGACTAAAAACAGACTTTTATTATATGGTATATTCATTTTTTTTTTAAATTCTATTCAAATTGTTTCGAAACTGTTATTAAATTGAATAGAACATCTGCAAATAGTGATGAATAACAAGTTTACAATAAAAAGACGTTCTGAAAAAATAAGAAATTGGTATATTATGTATGATACAATTATATAGACAGAAAGATATTGTGACCCTAAACCCTAAAATTGAGAGTAAATTCCGTTCCAATTAAATTGCAGATTCTTCTATTCAGTTTCCTGGATAGTTACGTTTCTCCAACTAAAGCTATAAAATTTAGTCCTTCCATATTACGTAAAACCGATAGGAGTTTCAAGAGATTTCAAACCATCGAGTATGGAATGGACTCTTTCTGATTTAAAATTTTCATTATAAGCGTGATACTAACCTGTAATTTGCAGACGAGACACATTGTATAGAAAATATTTTTAAAACTAAACAGATCAAATTTTGACTTGTCACAGGGAGACATTCTTCTTCTTCGGGTGCCATGACCGTTCGACGGTCGTGGGCCAAAATATTCTAATTTGCGTCGCTTGATGGTCGTAACCACCTCCAAGTTCTTGTCCTTGCGAGTGAGGACGATACTGTTACTAATTCTATCCATCCAACTGATTTTAAGCAGTCGTCGATACACCCACATCTTGAATGCCTCCAGACGTGTAAGCATTGGCCTCAGTTAGTGGCCTCACTTCCATGCCGTACAAGGGAACCGGAAAGACATAGCAGTCTACCATTTTCATCCGTAGATCGTGACTAGTTAGGATTTTTTTGTTCTTTATAAATGCGGCTCGAGCCATCTCTATTCGAATTTTGGCTTCTATAGTCAGGTCCCAGTGGTCGTTGATATTGCTACCGAGATAAATGAGTTTATCAATTCTCTCCATCTTTGTGCCACTGAATGTAATGCCATCATCTTTAGTATTAGATTCTTTGCTTAAAATCATATATTAAGTTTTATTTGCATCGAGTCTTAAACCAAACTGTGTACAAGTATCAGTAATATTATCGATAAGTTTTTGTAGATCTTTTTCGTTATTAGTAATAATTAATGTATCATCCGCGTATCTGATGTTATTTGTGTTAACGCCGTTGATGTTGATTCCATCAGTGGCGAGGACTTCATTGAATATCACCTCCGAATAGAGGTTGAACAACACGGGCGATAGAATAGAACCCTGGCGTCGTCCCCGCTTGATTTTAATTTCATCTGATATTTGATGTTCGAACCGTACTTCAGCTGTCTGAT
Source organism: Pachyrhynchus sulphureomaculatus (assembly GCA_019049505.1). Taxonomy (NCBI): domain Eukaryota; kingdom Metazoa; phylum Arthropoda; class Insecta; order Coleoptera; family Curculionidae; genus Pachyrhynchus; species Pachyrhynchus sulphureomaculatus. The sequence continues at coordinate 117,057,115 of CM032455.1, forward strand.
GCCAATACAAAGTAATGAAGATACGAGTGTCTTTGTCGTTTATACCGGTCGTTTTTAATAAATATTAATTAAATAATAAATAATTAAATAGGGAGACAAATTATACTAAGAAATATCAAGAGTAAACCAATTTAAAAAAACGTGTGACCTAAAATGTCCGTTTAATAAATTGTTATTATTATTGCTTGAAAAACCTAAACACTAAGAGATTATGTCGTATATGGAATAAATCTTAAAAGACTGTAGGTTAGGATGTCTTAAGACATAAAGGAGAATTTATTTTTGCGAAATCACATACGCATACCCTCTATTTTTATTCTCTTTGACCTTAATAACTCAATTAATAAATATTATTGTGATTGTATAATGATAACATGTGCCGACTTGATGCCAAACATAAGACGTGAAAATTTGTACTGAGTAAATATAGAAGGATTCTAGAACCTAATGTTTATTTGGTAAATAAAACACTAATACCCCCGAATTAATTAATATTTAACATTTTAAAAAAACATTATTATTTAATTTTTTTTTTTTCAAAATTTGCTTTTTACAGTAAGGATAAATTTTTCGGTGTTCTTATGCGCAACGCAATAAAAATTGCTTTTGTTCCTCTTCAACCGTGATTAAGCCATGAATTTCTTGCAACAAATTGGCCGCTCTTTCAGCTGTATCATTCACTGCCCTCAGCGTTGATACCGTCTTTTGGCTTCTTGAAACGAAGCATTATTTGACCAGAAAGTAGGACATTCGTGGAGAAAACTATCATCAATTTTAAGATGATCAAGTAGAGACTTACTTTTGATAGAAATGAAGTCATAGATGTTTTTCTCTGAAATAAAAAAAAGAAAAAATTATATAAAAACAACACTATGTTTTAATTTCCAATATATTTAAAGTGACTTGAAAATTGCTTCATCATACAATGGCTTCTTCAGAAGTGTATGGTGAAACAATTGTCAAGTTACTTTAAATATATTGGAAATTAAAACATAGTGTTGTTTTTATATAATTTTATTATGAATTTCCAACAAGTATCGGCTATCACAAAAAAAGAAAAAAGAAAAAGGCAGTTAAGAAAATTATAATACATAGAGAAACTAAGGAAACACTATTTATTTGTCAAACTACCCATAACATGGACCACAAAGTTTTTCCTTCGATGGGAAGTAGCGTTTACCATGGGTTGATAAATTATCTTTAGTTAAATTTGCAACCCTTTTTACTTTAGTTTTTTGGTCCGCATCATTGTCAAATAGTGTTAGGCAGATACTTCATCAGACAAATACTGTAAATGCTGGCTTAACTTCTGTAAAGCTGCTTTTATCAATTTTTTCGTAAGCCTTCATTGATTTTAAAAAGCACAAATCCTGGTAAGGCGCTTTTACTGCAGAAATGCATTGAAGCCATGCCTTAAAGTGGGATGTCACGATGATCAGTCTAACAGTGCTGTTTTCTCCTTGCTCGTAATTTTGAATTAAGTACTAAGTAATGATATTTTTAGAGAATAAATCGCTTTCGCCATCCATCTAGCTTGTTGCAAGGTATCTGGAGGCCTAATTTTAAATTTTCTCTCTGTATTCCCCCTAAAAATATCACAGAAAGCTCTCTCAATTCTCGATAGCCATCTCTGACTATTTCTTTGGTCAGTTTAGTTCGGTAAAATTCAAGCAAATTGTAAATTTTGGAAACAGTCAGGCATATAGTGAGCTTTCCTGTATGGCACTGTATTTTATCAGAATCGACACTTTTCCAGTTATCTTGGAACTTTTTGAAGAGTAGAATGTCAGGGATTGTATTTACTTGACTGATTTTTACTTCGAACACGCCTTTTAACACCAATTCATACACGTGCTGGCGGCAAGCGAAAATAAGCATTTCTCTATTAAGTTTTTGTTCGATAAGCACAGAGGCACCATTGATACGGCCTGTATTTGAAGACGTAGTATCGCAACAAAGAATTTGCACTTTATTTTCGACATTCCAGTTTACAATCGCATTTCAAACAGCCTGTGTCTGTTCGCTACCTGAAGAGCTTCCCAACTTTGGCACAGCAATAAGTTGTTCTATATTTCCGTATGAGATAACTATCAGAAGACGTTCTTCTTTTGATTTGCAAGCATCTAATGCAGGCAACAGTTTGCCGTCCCAGTGAACAGTCAACATTTGGTACCTCGTTTTGAAAGTCAACTTTTATGGCTTCCGTGCGCTCTTTCCTTTTTCCTGTACAAATTCTTTGTATCGAAGACTTACTTATTGGAAATGCGTAAGTATTATGTCCAAGTGCTTCAATAGTGGCTTCAAGAATAAACACAGAATCTCTCATACTTAACTGACACCTACCTAGCGCTGCTACTAATTTTGGGGTAATGAAATCCTTCCTCATAGGTGTTTTACTTGTTCCGGGTTGTGTGTTCTCGATCAATTTTGGCAAATCTGCTTGAAAATCCATGTTAGAATCAGAAGATGAATAGCTATGTAACGGTTCATGAGATGATGTCAAAAGAGTTGGCGCGGAGAAATATTTAGCACGTCGCTTTTGTTCCTCAGTAGTTCTAAGGCGAGCCCTTTTCCCTTTATCAGTCAGTTTTTTGTCCACTCCATCTAAGTGACCTGGTTGATCTGGCTCTCTCTGGCGCTGCAAGAAGATTCTATCTTCATTTATTTTCATTAATTGAAGCACATCGGCGTGTGCAATGTCAAATAAATTAACTAAATTTTTGACAAACTCTTGTCGGTGCTGCTTGAATACGTCTTGTGTTTTGTGTTCATTTTTTGCAAGTCCACCCAAGCTTGATATAAGTTCACAAGTTTCTTTACGCCATTTGGTAAAGATTTGGTAGGTATACGGGCATTTTTTCAATAAATAATTCACTTCACGAATATTGTAAAACAAAACTGTCAAAACTTGTTCATTAGAAGCAAGTTTTGAACCCGTTATTTGATGTTTTACCTCCCCTATTAAAAATAGACCTCTTTTAGAATTGCGTAATTCCACTGACATTTTGACTGATTGATAACAATGCGCTAACTAACACAGTAGCAAGCAGTATTACAAGCACATCGAGATGTTAGCTCACGTTCGTCTTAGTCCGCAAGTACTGACATGTTTCCATGGAAGTCGGCACAGGTTGACGTGGTCCTTCGTACACGAAATTTCATTTACAATTGTTTTATTAATTTACATCATACAAACAACTTAAGAGGCTATGCGTTAAAAAAAAACGACTTTGATTTTTTTGGGACACCCTACTGTAGGTATTTTGAATGGTGTGGTTTCGATTCAAGTGAAATTTAATTTAAACGATTTTAGATACTCTAGTTCTATTTGAAGTTAAAATTAATTTTAAACAATACATTTTTCTTTTAATTAAAAAGGAAGATATAGAAACATATATGAATTAAAACTAACAATAGTAAATACATCATAATTTCATTACTAATTTAGATAGATTCAGTTACTGATTACGTAACTTTGTGTTCTCATTTAAAAAAATATATACTAGAAACCTAAAACTCCCAGAGTAGAGCAAGGCCCCTTAATATTCTTGGATATTTTAATTAATTAACATTACATAACGCTAAATGGGGGAAAAACGTTTCCTAGAATATAAAAAAAAATGGTTAGATTGTTTGACAAAAAGAAACCAAGAATTTAATAAAAAAAATCTTCGAAGTTTGTAAAGTTCTCTATTTTCTTACAAAAATGACCGTACTAAAAAGGTACTAAATCACTGTAAATGTACAATTTGCTCGACAAGAATGCCGTACTTTGCGGTAAAATAAATTTCCTTTAAAGGACGAATTTATCTTTACGTCGGAACTAACAACAGTTTTGTTTCAGAATAGCGCCGTATGTCAGCTATTGCTTTTTGAGAAGCCGATTTATGCGTCCTGCGACTGTAACAAACAGACCGTTTCACCTGTAGCATTCAAAATACGACAATCGATATAAAGCAAATAAATCTGAGAAATAAAGGCATATGTTTTTTTCTCGATATCATTTATATTTGTCGTTCATAACATTGGGAAGATATATATTGTGTACGTACGGTCACCCAACAAAAGCTAAATATGTGTTTTTCTTGGTGTTTCATCCTACATTCATAAATAGGTAGGTTTTTATATTAAAAATAGTTGCAATATTATACATACCTCACGAATTCAAAATATGAACTCAATCCAGGAACTAACGAAATTTTTCAGCTAAGTTTCTGGTAGTAAAACCACTTTTTTATTTTCGTGGATTATATCAATTTTTTCTTTAACAGAAAAACATTTTTCCCGCTATACCTAAAACTCAAAATAAAACTAGTATTAAAACCAGATTTCATGAGCTTAAGAAAGGAATTTGATGTACCTACCTCTCATTAAGTAATTTATACCTTACTTACATTTCTTAAGAATTGAAATATTGTTATTTCATGATTGTTTGGAACAATCCAGTTATTATAGCATTTTATTGCTCCTTATTGAGGTTGTCTTCAGTATTGATTCGATTATGGATGCCCGAGATCATTTAAGAGAAGGGTAGATATGAGGAGTTATAAAAGGTCGGGGATTTCTAATTGTATATTCAACCAATTCAAAATCAGTAGGTACGGAGGTAGTCGCTTTATTATTGTATAACTGGATATATATATATATATATATATATATATATATATATATATATATATATATATATATATATATATGTATGTATATCTAAAAATTACAATAAACTTCAACACACAATACCAAATAACATATATCAAACCTTCATTAATTATGAACAAAATAAAACTGAAAAAAAAACTTTTATAAAGGTTAAGAACAAAAATATTATCAAAATTAAAAAACTTAAATGTCAAAATAATCAAAATACATGTAATCTAATTAACATAGGAAAAAAATAGTTGGAGAATTTGACGGATGTTAATATACCGGAACATGTCACCGATAAACTAAGCCTAGGGTCAAATTTTGCTGTGCCACTAGAAAACAATAAGCAAAGTCCCATTCCAGATATACTATCAGCCGTCGAATTATCTATAAACAAATTTTCGACAGAAAAAAAGATAAAATAAGAGCAAATCTACACAACATTCTTACAAATCACAAAAACAAAAACCGTCAAGTGCAAGTTGAACTTGCACAATTAGTGTTCCGTACGTTGATTGTTTTTGACACCACATCGATGACCTTTTTTTTCACTTCCGATTTCACCCCTCAAAACGAATAAGTCAAAATTTATGTTACGGTGGTATAAAATGATCAATGACTTCACAAAACACACCCAAATGAGTTTTTCAACAAAGTTTGTTTCCAATTTTTACTGAAATCGGATGACCTTGAAATTTTGGTTTTTTTTATATACCATATAAATTATTAAAGGTAATGCACTCGTGATAATTTTCGTTCAATCTATACCCCGTGGAGAATATTTCAGAATTTTTTCAAAATTTTTTGATAAGTACTTTTCGAGATAAGGCCCGGGACAGCGATTTTTTTTCGCGAATTTTTTAAAAAGTAATACGAAGAAAAGTGCGCGCAAGTATAATATTATATATATATTTTTTACTCGTGTTTTCACAAGCTTTCATTTGACACCACACTCGATGACCTAGTAAAAAATTTTTTTTATTTTCACATCCGACTTCACCCCTTAAAACTAACCCCTTAAGTCAAAATTTATGTTACGGTGGTATAAACTGATCATGGCTCTGATGAGGTTTTCAACAAAATTTGTTTCCAATTCCTGATATCTGTTACCTTGAAATTTTTGTTTTTTTATATACCAGATTTATTAAAGGTAACGCACTCGTGAAATTTTAGTTCAATTCGGAGAAAATCGGGATAAGTACTTTTCGAGATAAGGCGCGGGACAGCGAATTTTCAGATTTTTTAGACAGACAGAGGGGTTAGGACAGCCTAGACAGACAGACAGTTTCTATGACAGATAGTTTCGGAGAAAATCGGGACAGACAGACAGACAGACAGACAGACAGACAGACACCGAAGTGATCTTATAAGTGTTCCGTACGGAACACTAAAAATGAAACACATACAAGAAACAATATCCAAAAATAACTGAATAAGCAACTCTACTAAAAATAGAAAAAAAATATAAAAAATTCGAAAGGAAAATTAATAATACTCAGACCAGATAAATCAAATAAATCGGTAATAATGACCAAAAATGACTATGAAAATAAAGTGGAAAAATAACTTAACGACAAAAGTACATACAAACCAGTTCAAAATGACCCAACGAAAATTTTATGAAAACAAAATAACGAAATTACTAAGAAATGGGACGCCAAAGGATATATACCACCAACAAAAACTAAAAAAATTATTTGTACATAACAGCCAACCTCCTAAAATATATGGCCTACCAAAACCACACAAAATATATATCCCGATGAGACCAATTGTTAGTTGCATACAGTTACCATTTAAATACTTATCTAGATTTCTAAGAGATATTTTAACAAACGTAGTGAATAAAAATCCCTCGTTTATCAAAAATTCACCGCAATTTAAAGACCAAATTTAAAATATCACTATTCCAAATAATTACGTACTGATTTTGTTGGACGTTGTCTCACTCTACACAAATACACCAATCGATTTAGTACTAAGTATTATCAAGAAAAGAGGGAATGTTATTGAAAAAGGTTACGGATATCCCCCTTGAAGGATTTTTAGTAGCTACTGAGACAATTAAATAAAAAAATTGAAGATTTTGCCATGGGATCTGCAACCTCAAGTGCTGCAGTCCAAATGGTATTCGAGGAATTAGAAAATACGATAATTTGAAGTTAAAATACAGCATTCCATTTTTCTTTAGATACGTGGACAAATGATGTGTTAAATAAATTCAACACATTCTTTCAAAGTTACAGTTAACTATAGAATTAGAATGACACTACATCACACAAATAACAAAATCCAGATAGAATGATATACCAAAAAACCTGATCAGAAAAAATACCTTAATTACTGCTCTCAACATCCAATGACCAAAAAAAATCAGTAATAATAGGATCAGCCAACAGAGCCATAAAATTAAGAGCCTTAGGATACAAACAAAAAGCAATTCGTCGCAAAAAGTCGTATTATTGTTGTTTTAGGTGAATACTCAGAAAAAAAGCTAATACTCAGCTTGATTTTAATAAATTGATAGACTAGAAATAGAATAGAATAATAGAATACCTATTGGAATAAATAATGGCAAATCTTTCCGATTTTAAGAAATATTTCCTAAAGAAAAGTAAAAAAAATAATTCAGCTTAAGTTGTTTTGATCTGTTACTACTTTTTTTTACAGTTAAGCTAAATATTGACTTCATGATTAATTTTTTGCTCAGTTTGCACTATTTAAGCAAAAAGTGTGAAATTTCGATCTAGGGCAACTAGCATTAAATTTGGTATTGCCAGCAGATTCTTACAATAACTTATCTACAATTATTGCAGTTGCAACCATTATATTGCTTAGTATGGTTCTAGTTGTTTAATTGAAAGTTCAAAAAGTTGATAATAATTTCTCGACATTAATGAAAACTAGGGTTTTCCAGAACTAATATTAACATAATAAACTCAAATTTTTTGTGTTTTAATTTAATAGATTTACGTTTTTAAAGTCTGAGGTAAATCAATGCAATTGATTAATTAAACACAAATAAAATCTTTAGTCGATTGGGAATTAGGATTTCCTTTCACCAATCACAGCCAAAATCTTATATCTTTGAAGGTTATATTAACCCACAAAATATCCCCTTGTAATAAGTTTTACAATTATAATAATAATAATAATAATAATAATAACTGACTTGGTTTTGGCCCGTCAGCCAAACATGGAACCACATTGATCAAATGTGAGAAAGAAGAACTTTTTGTAATAATAATAATAACAATCACATCAGATCATTACACACAAAACAAATACAAACACTTAGAAAATTTCTTTCACAGCAAGCAAACCAGCCCTCCACGCAGCGACAGTGAAAGCAGACAAAAACTACACACCTCTCGACAATTTAGCCGGGCAGACCACTCAGCGGACACACACAGTCACACCCAATTACAACAGGAAAAGATGAAAATGTGGTCAGAGTGATTTTGAAAACATGTAACATTGTCAGGTCATTCCTTAATACAGAATGGTAATAGCGTTTGTGCTGACTTGGTTTTGGCCCGTCAGCCAAACATGGAACCACATTGATCAAATGTGAGAAAGAAGAACTTTTTATAATGATAAAACAACAACTACATACGAACCAAATAACCGCCTCAGTCGAAACTACTCCCGATAGTTTTACCAGATCCGACATTGTAGGTGATGGAAATTGCCTTTTCCGTGCAGTTAGCTTACACTTATATGGCCACCAGAACCATCATGAGAAACTCCGAGAGGTTGCTCTAAGATATTTACAACAAAACTGGTCGGAACTTCACACATTTTCATTAATTGAAGTCGACGATATAAAAGACTTCAATAACTATTATAATTATATGCGGAAAAATGGCACCTATGGAACGAGCCTAGAGATACTTGCCCTCTCGGAAACACAAAATAGCAACTTTCATATCTTCTCAAAACAACGAAGAACAAGACATACAAAAATAACTTTTACGGACAGACCAACAATAATAAGCACGGGAAAATACAACAAAACCATTTACCTTCTACTAACAGGCAACCCAATGTCGGGACACTTTGAGCTTCTGACACCACAAAACATTGAAAACATTCCAGAAAACAACAGACCCATAAAGAAGCATCGGGCGAGCGACGTAACGGTCGAGGACGTCGCGGGAAATGGCAGCTCGACCAAAACGATGAAGACCAGGCAACCGAAAATGGACCTGCCAAAAGTGTTGTGTCGGCGACTAAGCCGACACCCACCAAGGCGGGAAAATCACAGCAGCGCATGAGTTGCACCACAGGAATCAACGAACACGCCATGCGTTGCTGTAATGAAAACACAAAACCTGACAAAGAAATCACTGAGAAGAGAATCACTCGCCGCTTGGACCCACCAACATCAATCCCAAGCGCAACCGACGTAGATACGGGACAAACACAACCACCAAAGCCAGGCCAGGGCCCGTATGTTTTGCAAGGACAACATGCAACTACCAAGGCTGGAAAACCAAGACAGCGGTTAAAGTGGACGGATGAGATGAATAGGACGGTGATGCGCTGTTACTACACCGCCACCAAACTCGAAACAATAACATCGGGCTACAGACAGCAACTGCACAGACTTTTCTTGACCGAATATCCACATCTGCAATTACTTGTTTCAGAACAGAGAGTAATAGACCAAAAAAGAGTTATTACCAAGAACAATCGTCTCACACCTCTCGAATTGCAAACCATCAAGGACACAGTGGCTGTTGAACTGAACACAGACCAACCAAACAATAGAAACAATAAAGCAGATTCCGAACCAGCCTCACACACACAACCACCCAGTCGAACACAACAATACCCACCACCCAGGAGGAGCATAACGCAAAATAATATTGCGAGTACCGCGCAACACCATATCACAGACAACAACATGAATCACTCGCCACCCTCAACGACATCCACACAACATCACCCCGAATCACCTCTCATACAAACACTTAAAGCAAAAATGGAGTCACATCTAGCTCGATGGTCAGGCACCGACCCCACAACAAGAAATCCCATCCCTCGTTTAATCTTCAGACAGAGCACGCAACCAATCCTCAACACACTAAACAAGCACATAATACCTCAGTATATAACAGACTAAGCACAATCGAAGACATTCACACAATAATATACGCAGCAGCAATCACCACTCTAACACAAAATAATCAAAAACTCCCTCAACGACAAGGAAACCCCAACAGGACAAAACCAAAATTCAAATGGCAAATAAGAATAGAAAACAAAATCAACAACATCAGGAGAGATCTAGGACATCTTACCCAGTTTTATAAGCGGGAACGCGTCCAAACGTGTCACACAGGGGGCAAACAAGATCAAATCTAAGTCTCCCAACAGAACACTGCCAGAAATCCTCGATACCTTGAAACAAAAACTATCTGTATATGCCGCAAGACTCCGTAGATACAAAGAATCAAATGAGAGGAAAAGACACCAACAACCTCTTCCGAAGAAGCGAAAAACAGTTTACTACCGGAAAACTATGTACAACAACAGATAGCAGTGACTGAACCACCAAACAAACAAGAACTCACAGATTATTGGAAAAGTATCTGGTCAGAACCCAAACTACACAATAATAACACCCCCTGGATCAAAGCCGAAGAAGACAAACATAAACATGTGACAGAACAAGAAAATACCACATTTAATACACAAGAAATTACAGAAACTATCAAACACACACACAACTGGAAATGTCCTGGAATAGACAATATACAAAACTTCTGGTACAAACAGTTTACCACCACCCACGAAGCACTCACACACCAAATCAACAAAGCCATTCTACAACCACACACATTTCCTACTTTCTTCACACAAGGAATAACATACGTTAAACCCAAAATCTCAGACACCACAAACCCGTCAAACTACCGACCTATCACCTGTCTTCCAACCCTATACAAGATCATCACAGCCACATTTCGAAGAAAATAGAACAACACCTAACAGACAACAATATCCTCACAGAAGAGCAGAAGGGATGCAGGAAAAATAGTCGAGGATGCAAAGAGCAGCTGATTATAGATAGCGTGATTATGGGACAAACCAGAAAAGAACACAGAAACCTTCACATCGGTTACATAGACTATAAAAAAGCCTTCGACTCCATACCCCACAGCTGGTTAATCAGGGCTCTAGAAATCTATAAAATTAACCAACACCTCAGGCAGTTTCTCGCGCAAATTATGAAAACATGGAAAACCAAAATACGCCTAGAAACACAAACCGAACGGATCCAAACAGAAGAGCTGTACATCAGACGGGGTATATTTCAGGGAGACTCGCTCAGTGCTCTATGGTTTTGCCTCTGTCTCAATCCACTCTCAAATATACTAAACAGAACAGAGCATGGCTTCAATATCAGACACCAAAAAGTGAATCAACATAAAATAAACCACCTCCTATATATGGACGACATAAAACTCTACGCTGCCACACAAACACAGCTGAAAGAACTCCTCAAAATCACAGAAATATTCACCTTAGATGTCAATATGGAATTTGGTATAAGTAAATGCAAAGTGCTCCACATCAACAAAGGCCAATGGAAGTGCCACCATGAGACAGAAACCATCAACAATGAAACGCTCGATAACATGTTCGATAAAGAAACATACAAATATCTAGGCTTCCAACAAAGCACCAAACTCAACCACACTCACATCAAAACAGAGCTCAGAACCGAATTCAAAAACAGACTGACGAAATTTTTGCAAACAAAACTCAACTCTAAGAATCTCACTAAAGCCATCAACACGTTCGCTATACCTATAACTCACATATTCATTTGGTATCATCAAATGGTCACAAACAGACATAGAAAATATTCACATCCTTATACGATCTCAATTCACCAAATACAGGAAATTACACCCCAACGCATGCAAAGAAAGACTTACCATCGAGAGGAAGGCAGGAGGAAGAGGAATTATAGACATCAGATCATTACACACAAAACAAATACAAACACTTAGGAAATTCTTTCACAGCAAGCAAACCAGCCTCCACACAGCGACAGTGAAAGCAGACAAAAACTACACACCTCTCGACTTAGCCCGGGCAGACCACTCAGCAGACACACACAGTCACACCCAATTAAAACAGGAAAAGATGAAAACGTGGTCAGAGAAAACACTCCACGGAAAACACAGATACCACATAGAACAAGACCACGTAAATAAAAAACAATCATACACCTGGTTACGGGATGGGCAGCTATTCCCTGAGACTGAAGGCTTCTTACTTGCCATCCAGGATAAAGTCATATTAACCAGAAACTACCAAAAGCATAACATCAAAGACCCGACTATTGCAGAGGACAGATGTAGGAAATGCCACCAGCAGAAAGAAACGATCGAACACATAACGAGCGGATGTAAAATATTGGCCGGAACGGAGTACACAGCCAGGCATGATTCAGCTGCCAAAGTGGTTCACCAAGCACTAGCCACAACATACAACTCATAGAAAACACAGATCCCTACTACAAATACACGCCAACATCCATACTTGAAAATGAAGATTACAAACTCTACTGGGATATCGGTATCCATACAGATAAAACAGTCTCCGCCAATAGACCCGATATTACTTTTCAGTGCAAAAATGGAAAAGTCACCTATCTGATTGACATAGCTGTCCCCAACGACACAAACATCCAAGCGAAATACACAGAAAAAATTTCCAAATACACAGACCTTGCAACGGAAATAAAAAGGCTATGGAGACAGAAAAAGTCATCATTGTCCCCCTCATTATATCAGCCACAGGCCTTACACCAATAACATTCACACCACATTTAGTGCAATTGGGACTCAACACGGACATACACAGAAACATTCAGAAGTCAGTGATTTTGAAAACATGTAACATTGTCAGGTCATTCCTTAATACGGAATGGTAATAGCGTTTGTGCTGACTTGGTTTTGGCCCGTCAGCCAAACATGGAACCACATTGATCAAATGTGAGAAAGAAGAACTTTGTGTAATAATAAAAATAAAATGTCTTTATTGTAATTAAATGGTAGGATTATAATTGGCGAGTTGAAGTTACACTTCCTATCTCAACCATGAAATGCGAATACACATTGTATACAGCAACATTTAGAAACTAGTATTGCATATAAAATACAAAATATATTAATCAATACACAATATACTATCATGATAGAAGTTAATATAAATACTGTGGGTGGCTAAGGGTATGGCTGCTGCTATATATGTAACATTAGAGAGGTCGATTGCATATAAAATACAAAATATAGTAATCAGTTCAAAATGTTCCACTATGATAGAAGTTAATATTAATACTGTGGGTGGCTAAAGGTATGGCTACTGCTATATGTGTAACATTAGAGAGGTCGATTGAGGGGACCATTGTACGCGCTGCCGGAGTAAGGAGTCAGCATAAGCTATGAACAATGGTTTTTTACTGCTGTTTTAAACCTGTGAACTGGCACATCCCTCAGATCAACAGGCACTTTATTGTACAATTTAGCTATTTGGTAACTGAAAGAACGCTCATACAATGAAGTGAAGTGCATGGGCGAGTCAAGGTGAATTTATGCCTTAGATCCAGGTTGTCATTTTTATTATTTTCTTTTAACTGCTGTAAATGTATTAAAATAAAACTGAATGAATTTTATATCCATAATTCTGGTCAAAAACGTTCTGTACCATTTTTTTGACGAATTTTATATTTTCATTTCAATTTCATCGAACACAGTTTGTCCATAAAAAAGATTAATAAGTATTCAAATTTTTCTAGCTCGTATGTACCCTGTACTATGTTATTTTCGTGATCTCATTAATCTCGTAATCGGTATTCTCAAGTAATTATGCTCAAACATATAAAGGAATAATTCAGTAGCAAAAGGAGTAAGAATGAGGGTCATATATATCATATTTCGTGTCCTTTTTGGAGCTTTTGAGGACTAAGAATCTTAAAATTATGTTATTTTATCAATATTTTTAAAATATGTGTGGTTAAATATATTAATCATAAATGAGGTGGGGTGTTGGTTAGCAGAGTTGCTACATATATATCGTATTACATGTCATTTTCGGAATCATTGGAATCTGAATCGGACGTTGGGACTGAGAATAGAAGGGTTTACTTCCTGCGTATCGTATCATAAGTACTTTTTAGTGTTTCTGGAGTTAAAAAAATGTGAAAATTGTATTACTATTTCGTTATTTTTAGTTTTGAATATAAATAATCACCTGATTTCAGCTGCAGGTTTTTCTAAATTCTTTGCCCTGTTCTTCCATTCGTATCTTGCTATGGACTATCTGTTATCTAAAATAGGTACATGAAGTGCTAGGATTAGGCCATTTTTAGGATAAGAAAGTCAAATTCAATTCTCATTTTAATAGTCTTTTTGTAACTACTTATCTTTTTTATTATTTGCAGTCTTAACAGAAGAAGTAGATGAAGGAATGTGATTACAGAGTCAGCTAAATAAATCTTGACTCTATAACTTGTCACTACTCAGTATATATCACCACTACACCAAAAACTTTATTTTTGCACTCGACACGCGGTTCGCTAACCATGTTAGCTTCATCAGAAGCGATAATTGACCTAATCCAGGAGTTTCCTAACTGAGCGTCGCGACGCCCTGGGGCGTCGCGGGGCTATCCTTAGGGAGTCGAGAGACGATACGCACAGGTCGCCTACACGTGACGTAATGAGTTAGTGCGCGGCACGGCACGCGTCTCATCAACGACTCAGTAAGCCCATAGAGATATTAGAATAGAGGAGAGAAAGTATATAGCTTGCTGTAAGCGAAAGCATATACTCGTTAAAAAGAAAAGGAAATAATATGAGACAATTCTATTTCTCTTACTCTGCGCTTGAGCGCTGAATTGCGGCGCCCAGTAAGAGAGACAGAATGACTCTTAGATTATTTCTTTCTCGCTCTATGAGCACTACGCTTTTCGCAAGAACTTACCTCCTCTATTCTAATATCTCTAAGAGTTTTTTTATTTCTGCGTCGATTACAAGCGTTGATGAATGCAATGTTTTGAGTTCAAGTGTGTTGTATTTAATTTACTCGCGCGTATTCATTCTTAAAATATATAAAATAAATAAAATAAATATATAATAATTAATAATATAACTTTATTCAAATAAATAGAAAACGTGTTGAAGACGCAGGAGAGAGTAGAAAAGAAACTGTAGAAAAACGAAAAAATACAGAAAAGATGAAAACCAATATTTAGATTTTGGTTTTACCTACGTTAGCAAAGGAAATATGGAACTTCCCCAATGTGTTGTTTATCATAAGGTGCTGGCAGCTGAAAGTATGCTTCCTAATAAATTGAAACGTCATTTAGAAACAACTCACAGTAATTTACAAGGAAAGCCGGGAGATTTTTTTGCAAGAAAATTGCGAGAACTGAAATATCAGTCGTCATCCTTGTTTTCCACAGCCTCTATTCCTTCCAAAGCACAGTTTGCCTTTTACAAGGACTTGTATTGCCAAATGTAAGAAACTACATACGATTTCTGAAGATCCTATTTGACCTGCAACGATTGATATGGTATCTATCAGTGATGATTGGAGAGTCGAGTCTGACGGTGTGTGTACGGATGGAGCTCGCGCGATATCAGGGCAGTATCGAGGACTTCAAGCTCTCATTAAAACCAAGACTCCAAATGTAAAATGGACATATTGGGTCACACATAAGGAGACCCTGGCTGCAAAAAATATTTCACCTGAATTAAATTTTGTGATGGATATAATTTTATTTATCAAAATAAGATCCTTAAAGGCAAAATTTTTCCATAAGGTTTGTGAAGATCTGGGTGCCGAGCATACATCTTTACTTTATTACTGTAACTCTCCTTAGTTGTCGAGGGGTAAGGTACTCTCATCTGTACACGAATTAAAAAATGAGTTGTACACGTATTTATTGACAGAATCGCATCGTGAAGCAGAAAAGTTTAAAAATACTGATTTCTTAATAAAACTGACATATCTTTGCGACATATTTGAGCAATTAACTGTCCTTAATAAATCGTTGCAGGGAAACGAAACGCATATACTGTAACTCACTGATTAAATTGCAGCGTTTCAAAAAAAGTTGCTGTTAAGGAAAAGACAAATAGAAGGGGAGCAAGGAAATACTGACTGTTTTCCTGTTTTGAAAGGTTTTCTGAAAGAAAAATATATTCAAAATCTGGAGTCAAGTTTGTAATTGATATTTATGCATTTGACATTGTGCGAACTACTCTCAGGGGCCAGGAAAGTGTATCTGATCAAATCTTTATGCATTTGAATAAATGCGCGAATTTTGTTGAACAACAATTATTTTTTCAAAAGTAATGTTCAAAAGAAAATAACTGATTATTTTTCCTAGTACATATGTACGTAGTATGTACATATGTATTAACAGATTTTGTATTATTCTTTTTATTTCGTATGTACTCGTAGTATATACATACATACATAAAGCCCATACGTTATATCTTTACACGTGCGTCATAGTTTTCAGGCAATATCCCAGACGACTATTATATTTTTTGTCTCTTTTTACCAATACCTACGATTTATTGGTGAAAAGAGACAAATAATATAATAGTCGTCTGTTATATGGCCTGAAAACTATGACGCACGGGTAAAGATATAACGTACGGACTTTATGTATGTATTTAGCCCTGTATATGCTATGTACTACACTTATCAACATTAAGCACTCATTTTAATAAATATTTTCTAGAGAATATGAATCAATACGACTGGATTAGAAACCTATCAATCGATCCCACCACCATCTACACTTTAACAGTCGAGAAGAAAGAAAGATACGAGCCTAAAACTACGATTCGATAAATACAAACTGTTTCAGTTTTGGAGCAATGCACCCCAAGAATATCCTACTATCAGTACTACGGCTTTAAGGGTTCTTTTACCATTTGCTATGTCGTACTTGTGTGAAACTAGTTTTTCTGCAGTTGCAGTAATGAAATCGAAGTATAGGTCACAAATAAATTTAGTAAAAAGAAATGAAAATAGGAATTTCAAAACTTCAGTCCCGATTTGAGAAGTTATGAACAGAAAAGCAAGCTCATCCTTCTCATTAATTGTATGGTTTGTAGTTTTTTTTATGTTTTCTAATAAATAATAATTAAGATTCTATATTATTTGGAGTTTTCTTTGAATAATAAAGTGATTTTATTATCTACTAGAGCTCCACACAGGTATCTTCTTTTAGAAGGGCGTTGCATAAAAATTTCAACCTGTAAAGGGAGTCGCAGTAAAAAAAAAATTGGGAACCCCTGGAAGAATAGATAAAAGAAGTGTTCGGTGTAGTGGTGACATATACTTAGTGGTGTCATTGTGCCAAAGATTCCATATTCCCAACATAGTCTATAACTTGAATTTACAAGACAAGTAATAGCTAAACAATTTTGCCATTTTTTTTCCTTTACTTAATTCATGCCAAATTACCCATTTCCATACTTATAATAAGTTCCAAAAATTACTGTGTTACTGAACTATGACCAAATACTCGAAAATTAGTGTTAAATCGATTGGTTTATTTTTATGATGAATAGGAAGAGAATTTGACTAGGTTTTTTTTACCTTCCTTTCTTCAGTAAAATTTTTAATAGCACTGAATTTGATTAATCGTTTCGATCGATGTAGATTATTTAGGCTTTTGTACTGGCATAGACCTATTAAAGATGAAATATTTATTGTAGAGATGTTAATTTGTTAGTTCTAATTACATCCTAATATTTTATAATTCTCAGTAAAGCTCGTTATACGTCCCAAAACTTCCGTCCTGACCCTATGCACCTGACTATCTCGCATGCCATGAAGTTTATTCCAATTTATCCCAAGTCTGATTTAAGTGGCATCTTGCACGTATCTTGACCATGCCTTGACATTCCCACAGGGATCTAACATTGGATTTAGGAAATCCTTAGGGAAAACTGCTCGGTCTGCTTATTCTGTCGGTCAACTTCTGGACGTATTTAAGTAGGTAAACTAACATGATTTAAATTTTCGTAGAAGCAGTAGGTAGGCCGATGGGATTTGTTAAATTCGCATGTCTTCCGTATTTGAGTATATGTCTTCTCTCAATGTTATTTAACTAGAGATGGACTGTACCATTACAAGTTGAGTAGAACAGGTGATCTTTTGAAGTAATTCCATCTTCTTTTGTGTACATTAAAATTGCTGCATGACTGTTATAAACTAAATGCGTTTTATTATAGATATTAAAGTATAGGAAAAACCGGCATTAATTATCTAAGCGTACGGTGGGAGCCCTAATTCTACCATTTAGTTAGAGGCTACCAAACGATAGATAAGTTAGGCTAGTTCAGGGATTTACCCATGAAAAATATTAGACAACAAGCAAAGAAATATGACAGAAACTAACATAAATCTTCTACAAAAATAACTATATCCTATTACTTTGAAAGCGGAAATGAAACAAGATGAATTAATGAATTGAAATACTTTTATTCTTCAATGTAAGCTCATGCATTTTTTCAGCTGTTTTTCAATTTATTTACTGTATTTCTGAAGTGGTTTTCCGAAACACCTTCAAAATACCTATCTATTGATGCTATCACTTCATCATTTGTTGAAAAACGCTTCCTATGTAAAAATCTTTTGAGGTTGGGAACAGATGAAAGTCAGTCGGAGCCAGATCTGGCGAATAAGGTGGCTGTTCCAACAATTCGTATTTTAATTGACCGTTTTGCCGTTGTCAAAGCACCTCTGTGTGCATATGCATCGTCATGATGAAAAATGATTTTTTTCTTCTGGAAACGGAGCCTTTTTTCACAAATTTTCTCATCCAGCTGGTCTAAAAGATTGCAATAATGATTTCCTGAGATTGTTTTAGCGGTTTGAAGCTAATCAATTAACAAAATTCCGTTTTTACCAGAAAACTGATGCCTTAATTTTTTTAGACGACTTTGATCCCTTTGGCTGCCTTGGAGTTGAACAACCAGGCTTAGTCCACTATGCGGTTTATTGTCGCAGTTCAGAATCATATTGGTAACCCCGAGTCTCATCTATAGTTATAAATCGATACACAATATCAGTTTTATTCTTTGTGAAACGAGCCAAATGTTGTTTAGAAAGTATTTCTCGAGTGCAATGTTAGCAAATGCGGCAACTATCTTGTGAATAGCTTTCTCATACCCAAAACATTAGTTAAGATCTCATTTACTCACCCATATGAGATGCCTATAGTCTCAGTCATATCATCCATGATTAATCGACGGTCTTCCATTACCATATCTTGTATTTGCACAATAGTTTCTCCAGTTGTTGCAGTTTTTGAACGTCCCGAACGTGGATCATCATTGACGTTTGTATGACCATGTTTAAACTCAAGTACATCTATGTATAGTTGGAAATGAATAATCAGACTCTTTTAACACTTTCATTAATTTTTCATGGATTTCAATTGCCGATAAACCTTTCAAAACAAAGAATTTTACCACTGCATGAATTCGATTTTTTCGATTTTTAAAAAATACTCAAACATTTCTACTTAAACCAGCTGATAAACAAGTCGTCGCTTTCAAAACTTGTTGACTGACCTGTATAGTACACATAGTTATTTTTACACTAGGTATGTGTTATTTTAACTTGTACCTTTATAGTTTGTTGCCTATCATTTCAAAGTGTAAATCCTTTAACGTTGGTACCTAACTAATATACCGTTTGATAGGTTAATATTCAGTGAGAGGAAAAACGTGTGCGACATATGGATTTTTCTTTATTATTAAATTTAGAAGAAAAGTGAGTTTATAGGTGGACTCTGCATCAACTGAAATCCAAAAAATGATTTTGTAGTGCCGATTGTCATTTGACGTTTACCGAGACATTTGAATTTTCTAATGTTTAAAGTTAACTATTTGGAATATTTAGTCGGAAAAAGTATTTGGAAATTTATTTTATGGTATTATACAAAATTGGACAAATATTGTATTTTTTCAGTTTTTACACAATAAAAACATGATCACAAGGAAATTTTTATTTTGTAAATTTGACATACATTTATTAGACTGGTATAAGAACTCATATTCGATTTCAAGTTATGTTTTATTTCTTTTACAATTCATAATTAAAAAATTCTCATTTTTATAGAATCACGGACATTTATTGAATATTTTTATTCTATTATTTTCAGTTTAAGGTTTTTGTTTTTTAATGGAAAGCTATCTGCAAATCTTAAACACAATATTCAATGTTTTACATGAACTTCCATTTCAGCAGCGCAAGGGACTATTTTTTATCAGAGATTCACAATACTCAGCAAGTGCGAGAATGGCTGGATAAACGATTTGAAGACGTTTTTCTTCTATTTCCTTAGCCAGTGAGATGTCCGTACTACCTTAAGAATAAAGTTTATATTTTTTAGGCATATTGAACATTTGGAAAATGTAGATTGTTTTTGCAAGTTTTTATGAAGCACATTTCCAGAAAGATTCTTCTAAAGAAGTTAAATTCAACATCCAGAACGAAACTGTTAGTGTATTGTACTCTGTGATCTGTACTGTTGTGATGTTGTACTGTTGTAAACTTGTTGGGTTGGGTTTTTGTTTGCCTCCACTTCTGTGTAGAGAGAGAGTCTCTTAGAGAGCTTTTGTGTCATTTGTGCGACATAGACCATACCACATTGGAACAGGAATGCCAAAAATGATATTATCTTTGTAAAGTATGGTTTTGTCCTTTAAATTAGCATAAAAATAATTTATCTTTTGTTTTTTAAGTTATAGCTAGCAATTTTTACATCCACAAATACCAGATATAAGTCTGAGAAAGACCGTCTATATATTGTAATTTGTCCACCTTAATATGGTTACTGGTCATAGCTTATTCGATATTAAGGTGGGCAAATTACAATATATAGAGGGTCTCTCCCAGTCTTTATCTTCCTTATTTGTGGGTACAGATGTAAAAATTGCTAGTCATAACTTAGAAACAAAAGAAAAATTAATTTATATGCTAATGTAAAGGACAAACCGATACTTTACAAAAAAATGAAGACTGAGTAGAGACCCTCTATATATTGTAATTGCCCACCTTAATGTGGTTACTGGTCGTAGCTAATTCGATATTAAGGTGGGCAAATTACAATATATAGAGGGTCTCTCCCAGTCTTTATCGTTCTTATTTGTGGGTAGAGATGGGAGTTTCCAATGGTAATAAGGCGTTGCGCAAAATAGCATAATTCCGCACATGTTAACAAATGTTTTAAATTAATTATATTCGCGAAAAATTCGGTTAATAGAATTGGGCGGTAGGCACATCCAGATGCAAACTAGATATATTTTTTTTAAGTTTAGTGTTTTTTGTTTCTGGAATTTGTGAAGGGTTTGTGTTTTATTTATTTTTCTGTGTGCTCTATAGTCAATATTTTTGTTACCTGCAACAAGTTTTAGTTCACTATTTTTCTCTTCTTGCAATAAAATCATGACACTAGGGTATCCTGAACAAAAAAAAACTCAAACTGCATGTCATCGGGCAAAAATATTCGATAATTGCCCGTGCAATAGTTTACGGTCTTACGAAAATCATCATTTTTAGCTTTTTGTACGGAACACTTATAAGATCACTTCGGTGTTTGTCCGTCCGTCTATCTGTCCGTCTCTTCGCCCTTCTGATTGTCCGTCTATCTGTTCGTCTGTCTGTCTGTCCGTCGGTCAGACCCAATTTTTTCCGAAACTATTTGAGATGAAAAGTTAAAGTTTGGCACTTATGTAGGAATTGATAGCCTCATTAGACCCATGTAGTTTTGAAAGTGAAATGTCGACTTAAGAAGTTTGCTTCGGGGTGAAATCGGAAGCGAAAAAAAATTTTTTTTACCAGATTATCGAGTGGGCTCTCAAATGAAAGCTTGTAAAAACACGAGTTCAAAAATATATATAATGTAATATTTATGTACACTTTTCTTTGTATGATTTTTAAAAAATTGCTAAAAATCGCTGTCTCCCTCTTATCTCGAAAAGTACTGATAAAAATTTTTTAAAAAAGTTCTGAAATATTCCCCACAGAGTGTAGATTAAACGAAAATTATCACTAGTGCATCATTTTTAATAAATTATCTAGTATAAACTTTGGAAAAAAAATTGATCATTTTCTACTTCCGTAACAAAATTTTTTATGTTAAAAGCAACGTTCGTAATACTAATTGCGCAAGTCCGACTTGCACTTGGCCGGTTATTTAATTATTGGTTGTGAAAGAAGTAAAATAGGGCTTGTAATCATCAGATAAATTGTACAATTCTTCTATCAATCTAATCAATATAATCAAAGTACAAGAAATCAAAATCTCCTTGCGATCATGGTTTATTGACATATAAATTACATTTTTCGTCCAATCGATTTAAAATTTTACACACTACCATAGAATGTTTCCCTAATAAATGTTTTCGATATTCTAATAAACAGATTGACTTTCGGACTTTTAACAAAATCATTTTTGGGGCTCGAAGTGATGCACAATCCACCTATAAATTCAGTTTTTTTCTAAATTTAGTAACGAAGAAAAATCTCAATATATATATATATATATATATATATATATATATACTATATATATATAAATATATATATATATATATATATATATACATATACATGTTTATAATATATATAAAATGCAACGGCTTTCTGTCGGTCTGGCTGTCTACCTGTCCGTTAGTGCGCTTACCACTCGAGAACCACTTACCCGATTTACGTGCTATGTATATGTTCTCTGGTCAGGTTATATGATATATTTTATTACGTTAGGTAACATAAGGAATAAGCTGTGACGATAATAGTGAATCAATTCGGAAACAAGTTAGCAGTGAGCGCGATCTTTTGCAATACACTTTTTTTTTTTAATTCATACATGTTCTTTGGACAGGTTATCAATAATATATAATATATATAAAATGCAACGGCTCTCTGTCTGCCTGTCTGCCTGCCTGTCTGTCCGTTAGTGCGCTTATCAATCGAGAACCACTTATCTGATTTACGTGTTTTTTTTACACACATATGTTCTCTGGTAAGTTTATAGGATATATTTTATTATACAGTAATACCCCGCTTTTACGCGAGGGATACGTTCCGAAAAAAATCGCGTTAACTGAAATTCGCGTATATCGAGGTTTATGATTAAACATAGTCAAAATTTAATACAAAAAAATACAAATCATTTTAATCAATCACTTTAATTCTAAGAACACTTTATGCAATACATACTCTTATTTTTTACGGAAAAATACATCTATTGTCTTTTGGGTAACGTTTTGTTTACGTTCTTGTAAAATACGTTCATAACACCCAACACTGTTTTTAATTGTTTGACACACGGTCAAGACACGGTCATCATTATTGTCTATACTCTGCAATATGTCCAAACCTGAATAAATTTTTGAAAGTGCATTTTGTATTTCCCCTGAAGATAAAACTTTCTCTTCTACTTGTTCTTCCTCATCGTAGATAGGATTATTCTGTAACTCGATCAGATCTTCATTGCTAATAGGATCGTCGTGCGTTGCTACAAGTTCTACGAGATCTTCTACCGTGACATCTTCAAGTTCAGACCCCTCAATCATTGCAGCAATGTCTTCAAGCACTTGTCTCTGCATCTGGACAATTCTTCTAGGTGCTTCCACTACATCTGGCCAAAGATTACGCCACACCCCATTCATACAACTCATTTTAACTTCCTTCCAAGCCTCTTCTATGTTGTGAATAGACTTCATAATGTTGTATGACTTCCACCACTCTCGCATAGACTGTCTTCCTTCCCCGTCAGTTTCATGAATTAGTTGGCTAAAAGTGCGGCGATGGTAATAAGCTTTGAAGTTTGCTATTGCTCCCTGGTCCATAGGTTGTAATATTGACGTAGTGTTTGGTGGAAGGAACTTTACGTACACTTTTAAGTCTCTGGCGTATCAAGTGAGGTTGGATGTCCTGGGGCATTGTCTAAGAGTAATATAACTTTAGGTTCAAGCCCATTTCTGTCACAGTATGATTTGACTGATGGGCAAAAACTATTAGAATACCATTCTTGAAAAATTTCCCGTGTAACCCACGCCTTTCTGTTTGATCGCCACACAACTGGTAGACTTGTCTTGTCTGTGCCTCGCATTGCACGGGGTGTTTCTGAATGGTACACTAGTAAAGGTTTCAGTTTGAAATCACCAGTGGCATTACCACCCAGCAGAAGTGTTAGTCGATCTTTCGCAGCTTTGAAACCACTGGCTTGACGTTCTTCCTTAGAAATGAATGTTCGAGATGGCATTTTTTTCCAGTAAAGTGCGGTCTCATCAACATTGAAGATGAGACAAGCAGGAATTTTTCTCTCGTCTAACGAAGTCTTGAAACTTGTCTGGAAACTCAGCTGCAGCTTGAATGTCCGCGCTGGCCGCCTCGCCTGTTATGTGGATATTGTGAAGATTAGAACGCTGCTTGAACCGATGGAACCAGCCTCTGCTGGCAGCAAAAGTCGGAGTGGCACTCCCTTCTCCTTCTTTTGTTTTCAGCATCTCATACAAAGATTTTGCTTTTGTGCATATGAGATCTTGACTTAGTGGTGTGTTCTTCTTATTCAAATCTTCGATCCAGACTGACAGTAATTTCTCCATTCTTTCTAAGATAGATGATCTCGAACGAGAAAGTTTCGTTGCACTTATAGGTGTTGAACCTTCGCTGGAGATTTTAATTTTTTCCCGATTTTTATAAATCGTTCTCACAGTCGATTCTGAGAGTCCAAAATCTCTCCCAACAATTGTTGCTTTGCCTCCATTTTCCATTCTTCTTAACACTTTCATCTTCAATTCCAAAGTGACGCTTTTTACGCTCTTTTTTCTTTACAGGCGGCATTTTTTAACGTAGGGTTAAATTATGTATGGTATGTATCTCCAATAAATATTAAAACAAAACTGCCAGCCGACCGAACTAACATTACGGAACAAATGAACACACGAAACGAACGAGGAAATCCCCATAGAACAAAGTCGAAGGACAGGGAATTCCCAATTCTTCAAAGAGAATATTCAGAGAAAGCGGGATCCCCCCGCGACCATAGAGAAGTTAATGACTACATGAGCGCGAAATTTGAAATTCGCGTTATAGTGAAACCGCGCGTAACGGGGTCGCGCTAAGCGGGGTATTACTGTATTAGGTAATATAAGGAATATACAGTGACGATAATAGTAAATCAAGTCGGAAAGAAGTTTGCTGCCAGCGCGCGCTCTCTTTCAATACATTACCTAAACCGTTAAATATGGAATATCATTTAGCAAAGAATATAGTCTAAATAAAATGAAACGTCTCTGTCTGTCTGTCTGTTCGTTAGTGCACTTATCACCCACTTATCCGAGTTATGGGTTTTTTTAAATTCATAGATATGTTGTCTTTTGAGGTTATATAATAATAATAATAATCTATATAATATATGTAAAAAGCAACGTCTCTCTGTCTGTCTGGCTGTCCGTTAGTGCGCTTATCACTAGAAAAAGACTTATTCGATTTACGTGTTTTTTTTTAGATTTATACATATGTTCTCTGGCCAGGTTACAGGATATATTTTATTACGTTTGATAATATATGAAATAAGCAGTGACGATAATAGTGAACCAAGTCAGAAAAAAGTTTGCCGCTAGCGAACTCTCTTGCAATACGCTGCCTAAACCGTTAAATATGGAACAAAATCATGTAACAAAGAATACAATATATATAAAATGCAACGTCTCTCTGTCTGTCTCTCCGTTAATACGCTTATCACTCGAGAACCACTTATCCAATTTACGTGTTTTTTTTTTAATTCATACATATGTTCTCTGCTGGTTATACAATAATAATAATAATCTATATTGTAAGTATAAATAATTTATATTGTATAACCTTGTCAGATCATTCCTTAATACACAGTGGTAATAGCGTTTGTGTTGACTTTGCTTGGGTCCGTCAGCCAAACATGGAACCACATTGACCAAATGTGAGAAAGAAGAACAAAAATAGATCTACATAATATTTGTAAAACGCAATGTCTCTATGTCTGTCCGTAAGTGTGCTTATCATTCGAGAACCACTTATCCGATTTACGTGTTTTTTCCTTTTTAATTCTTAAAAATATTTTTTTTTATAAATTTATACATATGTTCTCTAGCCAGGTTAGTGGATATATCTTATTACTTTGGGTAACATAAGGAATAAGTAGTGACGATAATAATGAATCAACTCGGCTAGTATATACGAGGCTGGTTTGAAAAGTCCGTGCAAAAATAAAAACTACTTATGTGTTTGGGGTAAACTTTTTTTATTTTTCGACATAGTCTCCTTTTAGGCTTATACACTTCGTCCAACAATGTTCTAGTTTGTTGATCCCTTCCGAATAATAGGATTTGTCCAAGTCTGCAAAATATCCATTAGTGTCTGCAATCACCTGCTCGTTTGAATAAAATCTTTGTCCCGTCAGCCATTTCTTCAAATTGGGGAACAAATAGTAGTCCGAGGGAGCCAAGTCTGGAGAATAGGGGGGATGTGAAACGAGTTGGAATCCTATTTCCA
Organism: Pachyrhynchus sulphureomaculatus; assembly: GCA_019049505.1. Taxonomy (NCBI): domain Eukaryota; kingdom Metazoa; phylum Arthropoda; class Insecta; order Coleoptera; family Curculionidae; genus Pachyrhynchus; species Pachyrhynchus sulphureomaculatus. The sequence goes on from CM032455.1 coordinate 117,083,355, forward strand.
TTAATTTTGCGACCACAACTGCTGAGGTGTGTGCTGGTGCGTTTGTCGTGATGGAAAAGGACTTTCTTGTGGGCCAATCGCGGGCGTTTTTCTTGCAGCGTGTTTTTCAATCGTGTCCATTAACGATGAATAATATTCACCTGTAATAGTTTTTACCCTTTTCCAGATAGTCGATGAGGATTATCCCTTGCGAATCCCAAAAGACAGTCGCCATAACCTTTCCGGCCGAAGGAACGGTCTTCGCCTTTTTTGGTGCAAATTCCCCCTTGGTAACCCATTGTTTAGATTGTTGTTTGGTCTCAGGAGTATAGTAATGTATCCATGTTTCATCCACAGTGACGAAACGACGCTTAAAGTCCTCCGGATTCTTCTGGAACAGCTGCAAACCATCCTTGCAACACTTCACACGATTCCGTTTTTGGTCAAGCGTGAGCAATCGCGGCACCCATCTTGCGGATAGCTTTCTCATGTCCAAATGTTTATGCAAAATATTATGTACCCGTTCAGTCGAGATGCCCACAGCACTAGCAATCTCACGCACCTTAACTCTGCTGTCATCCATCACCATATCATGGATTTGATCAATGATTTCTGGAGTCGTAACCTCCACAGGCCGTCCAGAACGTTCAGCGTCACTTGTGCCCATATCGCCAGTCCGAAACTTCTGAAACCACTTATAAACTGTTCTAATCGAAGGTGCAGAGTCACCATAATGTTTATCAAGCTTCTCTTTAGTCTCCTGAGGCGTTTTGCCTTTGATAAAGTAATGTTTAATCACCACACGAAATCCTTTTTCGTCCATTTCTTGAAAATCACTCGACTTCTTTGATTCACACGAATGCCAAACACAAAGAAATAGACCAATATGGCTGAAACTTGGTGTGCGTTCATTCAAGAGATGCTACTAACTAAACATGACCTCGATACGCGCCGGTGGTGCCATCTCTCGGACTTTGCACGGACTTTTCAAACCAGCCTCGTATATATATATATATATATATATATATATATATATATATATATATATATATATATATGTATATATATATATATATATATATATATATATATATATATATATAATATATATATATATATGTATATATATATATATATATATATATATATATATATATATATATATATATATGTATATATATATATATATATATATATATATATATATATATATATATATATATATATATATATATATATATATATTCGAAAAGTTAAAACTATTAATAATATTCTATGGCAATTCTACATAAAATACATTCTAGAAACGTAATTTTCAATGGCATTTTACATATTAGAGCATTTATTTCAGTAATTTCGGCTCAACGGTGTTTTCTAATTAATGAATATTTTCAATTGGTTGGCATAAACTTTTATTTTAAAGATAGTTCTCGCTACGCAATCAGCAATTTCTATTTTGAAAATTACGTTTCTCTTTAAATTCTTTTGTAAATTGAATTTTGTTCTTTGCAGTTGCAAATCTATTAAAAATTCTCCTGATACTGCCAGAAGAAACACCTAATTGTTGAGAGGGATGTCACCGATCTTTAAATTATCGTTCAGTTTGATAGATTATATATATAATATATATATATATATATATTATATATATATATATTATATCCAATATATATATATATATATATATTGTTCCAACACTACGCCAAACATTCAACTAAGTAACGATAAAATTGGAAACAAGAAAAGAATTGTCACATGAATTATTAGGTGATATATAAAATATAAATATATATATATATATATATATATATATATATATATATATATATATATATATATATATATATAATTATTTGTGAAACGGACTCCTTTCTGTAAATACGAGAACCGAGAGAAGATATTTATAGCAAAAATAATTTTTCAGGATTAACACTACAGTAGTTAATCCAAATTCTGGTCTGTATAAGCGTCTTCCTTGCGCTCTTCTGTAAGAATTAATAACCTGAACTAACCTGAACTAAATTGATATATTTTGGTCACATTGTGAGAAAAATGGTTGCCATGGAAAAGTTTGTAGTAACGGGGAAGTTAGAAGGTAGAAGATCAAAGGGACGGTCTCCAACATGATTATCCTATAAAGTAAGATCTTCTCTTGGTATGGGTATGCACGAGTCAAGGTCGCATAGAATCGAGATGCCTGGAGAATGACTGTTAAGGCAGCAGTTGTATAGTATTACCGATACTTCTATTGGGGTGAAAGGATTGAGTGAGAGAGCCATAATTACAAACGGGAATAGAGGTTTGTAAATGGACCTGGGTAAAAAATCGGATGTAGCAAGATTGCACTTGCAACACTTCATAAACATTACGTTACTAGATGCAATTAGACATGTTCAACTTATTGCATGCAACGCTTAACTTTACTGTTCGATGTAAAAAGTAGATACATCATTTATAATATATATAAAATGCAACGTCTCTCTGTCTGTCTGTCCGTTAGTGCGCTTATCACTGGAGAACGACTTATCCGATTTACGTACTTTTTTTTTTAAAACATACATATGTTCTCTGGCAAGGTTATAGGCTATATTTTATTACGATAGGTAGCATAAGGAATGAGTAGTGAAGTAAAATAGTGAATGATGTCGGAAAAAAGTTTGCCGCTGGCGCGTTGCCTTGCAGTACACCGCCTAAACCATTAAATATGGAACAATATTATGTAGCAGAGAATATCTATAATCTATAATTTATAATATATATAAAATGCAATGTCTCTCTGTCTGTCTGTCTGTCCATTAGTGCGTTTATCACGCGAAAACCACTTATCCGATTTATGTGTCTTTTTTTTAAATTCATACAGATATTCTTTGGCCAGGTTATATAATTATAATAATAATCTATCTCTATAATATATATAAAATGCAACGTCTCTCTGTCTGTCTGTCTGTCCATTAGTGCGCTTATCCCTCGAGATCCACTTATTCGATTTACGTGATCTTTTAAATTCATACATATGTTCTCTGACCAGGTTATAGATATATATTTTATAATATCTATAATATATATAAAATGTAACGTATATCTGTCTGTTTGTCCGTTTGTGCACTTATCACTGGAGAACCACTTATCCGATTTACGTGCTTTTTTTTAAACATGCTAAACCATTAAATATGGAACAATATCATGTAGCAAAGAATATCTATAATATATATAAAATGCAACGTCTCTCTGTCTGTCCGTTAGTGCGCTTATCACTGGAGAACCACTTATCCGATTTACGTGCTTTTTTGTTAAACATACATATGTTCTCTGGCCAGGTTATAGGATATATTTTATTACGTTAGGTGACATAAGGAATAAGCAGTGACGATAATAGTGAATCAAGTCGGAGAAAAGTTTGCCGCTAGCAATATACTGCCTAAAGCATTAAATATGGAACAATATCATGTAGTAAAGAATATAATATATATAAAATGCAACAACTCTCTGTCTGTGTGTCTGTCCGTTAATGCGCTTATCACTCGAGAACCCCTTATACGATTTACGTGTTTTTTTTTTTAATTCATACATTTGTTCTCTGGCCAGGTTATCTATATTCTTCTATCTAGAATATATATAAAATGCAAGGTCTTTCTGTCTGTCTGTTTGTTCGTTAGTGCGCTTATCACTTGAGAACCACTTATCCGATTTACGTGTTTTTATAAATTTAAACATATGTTTTATATAATTCGATATAAGCCTAGATAATGGAGATAAGGAGAAATAATTGGAGATATGTCGAGATAAGGCTCGATAATGGGAGATAAGGTGAGATAATGGGAGATAAATATAAATAATGGGAGATAAGGAGAAATAATGGGAGATAAGCAAAGATAAGTCTAGATAATGGGAGTTATGGTGAGATAATGGGAGATAAGGAGAAATAATGGGAGATAAGGAGAAATATTGAGAGATAAGTCTAGATAAGCCTAAATAATGGGAGATAAGGTGAGATAATGGGAGATAAGGAGAAATAATGGGAGATAAGGAGAAATAATGGGAGATAAGGAGAAATAATGGGAGATGAGCAGAGTTAAGCCTAGATAATCGAAGTTATGTAGAGATAATGGGAGATAAGGAGAAATATTGAGAGATAAGGGGAAATAATGGGAGATATTTTATTGCGTTGGTAAATTAAGGAATAAGCAGTGACGATAGTGGTGAATCAAGTCCACGCGAGTGCAAGTAATTAAACTATTTTTTTATCTATCTTTTGTGTTTGTTTTACTCATTTTCCATTTCACTTTGTAAAACAGTTATTATAATTTGTTTTTATTGTTAATCCAAGTTGATAATGGATTTATTAATGTAGGTTTATGATAGAAGCTAAACAAGAACAATACATTAATCTGGAAGGGGCTCTACTGGTACAATACTTGTTTTTAAGTCAGTAGTGCTGAAATAACACTTAAGATGCTGCCAATATATTTACTTAAAAAAAAAAACAAACTAGTTTTAGTTGTTTAATTTTAATCAAAACGGTAGTTGTTATAGCACGACTAATCCGAAATTATTCACTTTAAAGTAAACTAATTTGTATTCAAACTTTTATTAATTATCACGTCGAAATTAAGCTTAAAACCTACTTGCAAATGCCAACAGGAAACGAGAAGAAAAACTTTTTAGCAATGACTGCTGTCCAGTGCAGTAAAATTAGTTGAAACTTTATTAAAAATTTTCTCCCGTTTAATTATCAGTTTGAAGCCACGTCGAAAACGTTGCAAAACACAACACTGACATGACACTTTAGTTCACGAAAATAGCAATTTATTTCAAATTTCGATTTATAATGACTACAACTAACAAAATTATCGTGTGGTCTTACAAATAACTTGTAAAATAATTGTTCTTAAAATATGTAGAGGATTTGAAAACAACAAAGTATTTTTTTGTGTACTTAAACTTACCAAATTATTTTTGTTTTTACAAAGAAAAATATCCGCATCACCTAATATTGATAAAAATTGTTTAGTTATTCAAAGCAGCTCTTTTATGCACAACTCTTTTTGTACACTCAGCTTTAAGTGTTAGATTTAAAAGAAAAAGAGAAAGAAACAAAAAAATGATAAGCATAACATTTGATAGTAATATATAAGAGAATAACTATAAAATAATTTATCATGTCAAGATAGAGAATCGTTAATTACACAGGTCTGCAACAAAAATGCTGTCTGGATGTTTTCAACTGATTTCTATGTATTTAGGTGTTCGGGAAAACTAAAAAAATACTCAAAAAATTCCAGAACGTCAGGTTATTTTGCAAAACGCAAAATTTTATTATAAAAAAGGGTTTTTTTGGGCTAACTTGAAGTCATAAATAAATGGGCACAATTTTATTTTGATTACTGTTTTTAAATGTATACAGGCTATAACTATCATTACTTTCTAAATAAAGAACGCCCTGTGTGAGCTAAATTAACAAACATAAACGTTGTACCCAGAACGTGCGCGCTCCGATAGTGTAGAAAGTGGCGCGGTACAATTACGTGTTAACTCGTCATTGTTTTATAGATCTTGGTTCAATATAGTGTAATGTCATCTGTGCGGAAGTGTGTGAATTCGTCTGACAATTTCTGTTATATTTGTGGCGAATATATGGTATTAAAGCAACAACTTAATATTACGGACTTTGTGAAAAAAGTATACTTCACGTATTTTGGCTTAAAACTTGGAAAAAGGATAAAGTTTGAGCACCTCATAAAGTCTGCAAACGATGTGTTGAAGACCTTCGAAATTGGTTTAAGGGCAAGAAAAAAAGCTTTCCCATATGCGATTCCTATGGTATGGCGCGAGCAAAAGAACCATAGTGATGATTGTTACTTTTGTTCGTGTAATGTGAAAGGGTACAATTCAAAATGCAAGCAGTCCATTTCATACCCCAACCTGCAATCAGCTATTCGTCCCATCCCTCATGGGACCGAAATACCAGTGCCCAAGGCCCCTGCTACCTTGGAAGAGATTCAAGTTCTGATGAAGATGGTGCTGTACCTGAACCCGATGACGAGTCAAGTTTTCAATTTGAAGATGACAGCAGTCCGAAATTGTTTTTCCAGGGCGAGCTAAATGATTTGGTAAGAGACTTGAATCTTCCCAAAAACGCTGCTGAGTTGCTTGGATCAAGGCTCAAAAGCAGGAACTTACTTTTGCTGGGAGTGTCTTCCTCCTGGTTTAGATATCGTGAGAAGCAGTTCACTTCCTACTTTGCCCAAGAGGACGAGTTGGTTTATTGTACCAATATTGAAGGTTTGATGGATACATTTAAGATCTCATACGACCCAGCACATTGGCGTATTTTCATAGATTCTTCAAAAAGAAGCCTTAAAGCAGTTCTGCTTCACAATGGCGGTTTCTATGCTTCCATTCCTGTCGGTCATTCCGTACACCTCAAGGAAACCTACAAGAACTTGGAACTGGTTCTTTGCAAATTAAAATATAAAGACCACGGTTGGCAAGTGTGCGGTGATTTAAAAATCTTGGTCATGTTGCTCGGACAACAATCTGGGTTTACCAAATTCCCTTGCTTTTTGTGTCTATGGGATAGTAGAGACCGAGCAAATCACTGGACTAAAAAGTCTTGGCCTCCGAGGGAGCTTAAAGTTGACGAAAAGAACATCCTGCATGAAACCTTGGTGCCTCCTCATAAAGTTCTTCTACCACCGCTTCGCATAAAGCTGGGATTGATGAAGCAATGTTAAGTCACTTCCAAGAGATGGAAATTGCTTCAAATACTTAATATCAAAGTTTCCAGGCCTCTCGGAGGCAAAGTTGAAGGAAGGTGTTTTCGTTGGACCAGATATTAGACGGCTTATGGCTGATCCACAATTCATCACAACCATGACGGATCCTCAAAGAGAAGGGTGGATTGCCTTTAAAGAGGTCATAGAGAAATTTTTAGGCAATAACAAAGACCCTTACTACAAACAAATCATCAAAAGAATGTTAAAAGCATTTCAAGCTTTAGGTTGCCTAATGAGTTTAAAAGTACATTTTCTTCATTCCCACCTCGACTACTTTCCAGAAAATTTAGGAGATCTGAGTGAAGAGCAAGGTGAACGATTTCACCAAGGTATTAAGGAGATGGAAAAAATATACCAGGGAAGATGGAGCGTCTCAATGATGGCAGACTACTGTTGAATGCTTCAGAGAGACCTTCCAGATGTTTCCTACAAGCGAAAATGTACCAAAAGGAGTCTCACTGGGAAAAAGAAATGTGTTTAGTGCTTACTAATGAATGTATTTTAGATAAAACAATAAGTTTTGTTACGCAATTATAAATTAAAAAAAATTTTTTTTAGTCTTTTATCTTTTATTTTAAGATGATAACTTGTTTAACATAGATACCTACATTGTCAGACAAAAAAATATGACGAAAACATAAGAATTACGCAAAAAAATCAAAACAGCTCTCAATTTTTTTTTTTGCACACTTGTGTTATATGTTTTATAAATTGTTAGCGCGTCAAAAAAAAATACGCATAATGTGCAAAATAAACATACAGTACATATACATTAAAATCATAACCTCGGTCGAAACTTCTAAAAAAACAACAAAACAAAATTTTCCTCCAAAGTTTTTTTTTTAATATTTGCTGTGAATAGATATTTTTATTGAATTTTTGAGGGTACCTAACCCCGTTTAAAAATTCTAACATATACTATAAGATATTTTGAAAGCTAAAAAATATGTAGTTATAACAACTATGACGTGGCCAGAGAGGCAGTGAAGAAAACATATACCTCCCTGCCTTACTGTTGTGGAGAATAACGCCCTCTAGAAAAAGCTACTTTTAATGGAGTTGTTTTTGTGTCAAATATTCACTCCTCCGGACATCAATTTTTAAATTAGAAGTAAGTTCACTGTAGGAAAGGTTTTTTTTTTTTGTAAAAATCTCATTGATTTTTATATCGAGTGTAAGGTTTTAAAGTTGGACTGCGTTTTTTTGTGAAAAATCTCTACCGGGTCTAGTTGAGATTTAGTTTTGTATGTTGGGAGCAAGTCTAAGATTTTACAGCTCCAGTTCAAGCGGTTCTTTTTTTCATCAAGGGGTGTTGTCTCTGGGTGGCGTTTGCGCCCCCTGCTTATAAGTGTCCTCTCCTCAAATAGAGTCAGCTTGGCTTTTAAGATTTCTTTTCCTTGAAGAAACGCCCTCATATTTCTCTGCTTCTCCTCCCAACCCCTTGCTACTGATAAAATCAAATAAGTATTATTCTCACAGACTGCTAAACTATATATATATATATATATATATATATATATATATATATATATATATATATATATATATATATATATATGTATATATATACATATATATATATATATATATATATATATATATATATATATATATATATATATATATATATGTGTGTGCGTGTGTGTCTGTGTGTGTGTGTGTGTGTGTGTGTGTGTGTTTCCGTGCGTGCGCGTGTGCGAGCGCGTGCGCGTGTGCGTGTGCTTGTGAGTGTGCCTGTGCGTGTGCGTGTGGTTGTGCGTGTGCGTGTGTGTGTGTGTGTGTGTGTGTGTGTGTGTGTGTGTGTGTACTTTAATCATAGTTTGTATCAGATCCACTTTTAAACTTAAATTAGACTTTTCTCATATCTTTGATATGATGTTATGGTACGTACAGAGTGAATCAACTATAGACTAAAGTTCATTATCTCATTTGTTTCGGAAATGACGAAAAAATGTTAGGGAATGTTAAGGTGCACAATTTAAAATTATTTTTGAGTATACAGGGTACTTCAAAGAAGTGTTGCCGATATAATATATTTTTTTTTTAAATGGAACATCCTATTTTCTAATTTATTTTTAAATTCTGCGTAATATTTTTTGTTAATAATGTTATATACCTAAACTTCTAATAATTCATTTTTTTTTTTTTTAAAATACTATTTTGCAGTTTTGTAAAATTGCCAGTAGCGCCATTGTTTCTAAAGGTGGAATACTCATAATTGGTACGAGCATCCTATAGAGATTTAGAAAAAAATATATATGTAAAGAAATTTGAGTTAGATGCTACAGGGTGTTCAAAATAAATTTATGCATTTCGACCATTTTAAATTGAAAAATATCAAATTTTTTAAAAGGTATTCCCTGTATATTATTATTTTTCTTGATAGATTTTACAAAACCCTCCAACTTTTATTAAGTAAGTCATATACCTATTTCTAATAGTTTTCGATTTATTTTGAATTTTTCAATTTTTACCCTTGTTTTTCATATACTTACGCACATAAACAAATAGTTAATAATATTTTTAATATAGTTTAACTTATCTAATGATTAATTATTATGACGTAATAAATGTTCAAAAATATGCCCGTCTACTTGAATACACATGTTTAATCGTTTTACTATATTGTCCTGCTAGTGTTGTAGGGGGATTCACATAAACACGATATTTCATGTAGCCTCACAAAAGAAAGTCTAAAAGTGTTAAGCCACATGATCGAAGTGGGCACTGAATGAATTCATCCCTACCGATACATTTTTGTGGCTAAAGATCGTTTAAAAAAATCCCGAACTTCCTGGTGACAATGAGCAGGAGCTCCGTCTTGTTGAATCCAGATTTGTTCCCTTTGAAAGTTATCAACTTCTTCAAGAATCTGGGGTAATTCGTTTTGCAAAAAATTTAGATATCTAGGCACGTTAAGCGGTTTGCGGAAAAATGTGGACCAATAATTCGAAAATTTAATATTACAACAACATACATTAAGCGACCAATGGTTTTGTTTTGAACTTCTCGGACCCAAAATGGAATAATCAGAAAACATTATTTTGGATAAAAAATTTGGATCGGCTTCTATTGCTCCATTCATGGTAGTACAAAAGTTACTCGTCGTTCAAAATCACGGTCTTGAAGTTCTTAGTGTAGTTCCATATGAAAGGGATGATACGAGATCTGTGCTCTTTGAGATAAAACACTAGATGTAATGGGGAAGACATAATTCTAATTCAAGTATTAAATACACGGCTACTGTTCAACTAATATAATATTGATTCCTCATATAAACAGTACCTTGCAAGCTTGGGTTTTATGTTTCTATGTCTCTTAAATAAATCAATATTCTATAATATCAAAAAGTGACACGTATCTAATTACTTATCTTTGTTTTGTTGTTGTTACAAACTCTATTAATTATAACAAAAATATATATTCCACAGACGCTTCGGCAATGTTTTACATTGGCGAGTTTTACTGTTTTATATTATTTATTGCTAATTTTATATTTATTAATAAATAAAATTCTGTCAACTAGTGATATCTGGATCAGCAACAAATTTAACTTTGCTGCAAGTTTAAAACAATATTAAATTATCACATGTCACATGGGATGAAAAGGGTCCTGGCAAAAGTGCACAAGGATTAGACTTGTCGTAAATTCGTAATTGCTAACTTTAAATTTTGCACATTAAGTTTGTCTCTTAACGACACCAGCTAAATATATACATATATATATATATATATATATATATATATATATATATATATATATACATATATATATATATATATATATATATATATATATATATATATATATATATATATATATATATATATATACGAGGCTGGTTTGAAAAGTCCGTGCAAAGTCCGAGAGATGGCACCACCGGCGCGTATCGAGGTCATGTTTAGTTAGTAGCATCTCTTGAATGAACGCACACCAAGTTTCAGCCATATTGGTCTATTTCTTTGTGTTTGGCATTCGTGTGAATCAAGGAAGTCGAGTGATTTTCAAGAAATGGACGGAAAAGAATTTCGTGTGGTGATTAAACATTACTTTATGAAAGGCAAAACGCCTCAGGAGACTAAAGAGAAGCTTGATAAACATTATGGTGACTCTGCACCTTCGATTACAACAGTTTTATAAGTGGTTTCAAAATTTTCGGACTGGCCATATGGGCACAAGTGACGCTGAACGTTCTGGACGGCCTGTGGAGGTTACGACTCCAGAAATCATTGATCAAATCCATGATATGGTGATGGATGACAGAAGAGTTAAGGTGCGTGAGATTGCTAGTGCTGTGGGCATCTCGACTGAACGGGTACATAATATTTTGCGTAAACATTTGGACATGAGAAAGCTATCCGCAAGATGGATGCCGCGATTGCTCACGCTTGACCAAAAACGGAATCGTGTGAAGTGTAGCAAGGATGGTTTGCGGCTGTTCCAGAAGAATCCGGAGGACTTTAAGCGTCGTTTCGTCACTGTGGATGAAACATGGATACATTACTATACTCCTGAGACCAAACAACAATCTAAACAATGGGTTACCAAGGGGGAATCTGCACCAAAAAAGGCAAAAGACCGTTCCTTCGGCCGGAAAGGTTATGGCGACTGTCTTTTGGGATTCGCAAGGGATAATCCTCATCGACTATCTGGAAAAGGGTAAAACTATTACAGGTGAATATTATTCATCGTTATTGGACCGTTTGAAAACCGAGCTGCAAGAAAAACGCCCGCGATTGGCCCACAAGAAAGTCCTTTTCCATCACGACAACGCACCAGCACACGCCTCAGCAGTTGTGGTCGCAAAATTAATGGAAATAGGATTTCAACTCGTTTCACATCCCCCCTATTCTCCAGACTTGGCTCCCTCGGACTACTATTTGTTCCCCAATTTGAAGAAATGGCTGGCGGGACAAAGATTTTATTCAAACGAGGAGGTGATCGCAGACACTAATGGATATTTTGCAGACTTGGACAAATCCTATTATTCGGAAGGGATCAACAAACTAGAACATCGTTGGACGAAGTGTATAAGCCTAAAAGGAGACTATGTCGAAAAATAAAAAAGGTTTACCCCAAACACATAAGTAGTTTTTATTTCTGCACGGACTTTTCAAACCAGCCTCGTACATATATATATATATATATATATATATATATATATTATATATATATATATATATATATATATATATATTTGATCTCTCAATCTTCAAAATTCATTTTTTAAATACATTAATTTTTACTTTTACAAAATAGCAATAATGCTACTTTAGTTAAAATTTTAAGACATAAATGGATACAGTGATAACAGATAGTACGTCTTATTTGTTTTAATTAAAATAGCAAAATATAAATGAACATACTAACAGCTTATTAATGCTAGTTAATAATCAATTATAAATTAGAGTCTTCATAGGTAAATATGTGTCGGATCTCCATTCTAAGCTAGGGCTTTGGACATGAAAGTATTGCTGGCTGTACAAATCCACTATTCGTCTAATAATGAATTTGCACGACGTTTCGCCAAAATCACATTTGGCAGCTCTCTTGATGCTGCTGCTACTCGATACTGTAATTCTGCAGCTGCTGCCGCTCGAAGTTAAATGAGAAATCGAAGTGCGTTCGCCGTATTTTATAGGCCGGCGTCTATGTTAGTTCATTATATATATATAAACGTTTCGACCACATTTATTCTTCATCGGTATTATTTACTTTTTCTACGAACAATTACATTCTATAAATATATTTTATTACATAAACAACTTTATTTATAAGGTTTTTCTTTGATTGCAATAGTTAGTTCCAAATCTATATAGATATATGTAGATATACATATATATATATATATATATATATATATATATATATATATATATATATATATATATAAATGCATGCATTTTAAGGATGACGTCACTAAGTCAAACCTATTATTAAACTGTCTGTCCAAGTACGTTTGAGTTAATTGCCTTATCAGCTGGCAATTAATGTAAAAATAATAAGGCAACTAGATAGCACTGCAACTTCAGGTCTAAAAAAGCATAAAATGGATTTGTAATCGATTCATGACAAGTTGATTTTTGCTTATGTTAAACTTATGAAAATAGCACCTGCCGGAAGATAGACGCCATACTTGAAGTGTCCGCTACTTTTAGAAGTTTTGGACGAGAATCATTCCTAAACGCAACTGGGATATGTAGATTGTACTGAAAGTGACTCACCAAACTATTCTTCTTTCTCAGGATTATCTGAAAAGGATTCGCAAGGAGATCCTGTACGATACTGCCTTCTCCTTGCTGTCCGGGTTCAGAGAATGAACTTCTTTAACAAGATCGTAACTTCTGATGTAAAAAAACGAATATTCTACGATAATTCTACGAGATGTCCACAGTAGATTTATCCAGGTGAGACACTGCAAAACATAACTTTTTACTTTTGGTGTAAGCAGTGGGGTATGATTATGTATTTAGCTAATCAAAACGTCACTCTTGAGTTCTACAAACAACAGCTGATCAACATGAGTGACGCGCTTCAAGAAAATGACCATTAACTTACAATGGGAGGATGATAATGAAGATATTGGTCGAATACAAATAAGCTACCTCCGCAGTTTTCTCAGATTTGTTCTGGAAAATTCTGTTTGATGTGACTTATCCTCCAAACTTATCTCCTTGGTATTACCACTTTTATTCCAATGTCTACAACATCACTTAGGTCATTTTTGATTTAGATCAGTGAAGCATACTAAAAAGAAACTCGATGAATTCGTCTCATAAAATTAACCATCATTTTTGACATCTGGAATGGAACAGTTTTCTAATAAAAGACAAAAATGTATACAAAGTGAAAACAGTTACTCTGAAGATTGAATGTCTACTAGTTTTTTACGCCACCTCGGCAGTTTTCTCAGATTTGTTCTGGAAAATTCTGTTTGATGTGACTTATCCTCCAAACTTGTCTCCTTGGTATTACCACTTTTATTCCAATGTCTACACCATCACAGTTACTCTGAAGATTGAATGTCTATTAGTTTTTTACGCCACTATTGATCTTTAAAAGCCAGTTTGTACATTTAATCTTTTACTTGTAACTCTAACGAAAGCACAGAGTAAATAAAATTACATTTTTTTTCTAATTTTATTCTAAAAACTTACTTGCCCTATAAATTAAAATCAGTCAAAGTATAAAGCAAAAATAACGCTTAAAATATGTTCAGCTTACTTTATAATAAACAGCAGTTGTTCGAAAAGTAATCTGTCTTATATAAAGGTTGTAACAAAAGAGTGATTGTAAACAATATCCAGGGAATTTTAAGAAATATTACTTCTGAAGCTAGAAATTTTGTTTTGATCCAGAAATATAAGCACGGAGGCTTAAGTTTAAAATTATTTTTTTTTGTCAAAATTGATTGTTTATTTACCATTAAATAAGAATTTATGCTAAGAATATAAGCCAGTTTGCTTTATTTTGTGGCTTATTTTTTTTTTCTTGCGATTGCGGTACTTTAAAGGTGTTTATTTAATTTCAAATGTATAAAAATAAAAGTGATTTAGATTTTTTATCACAAACAGATTAAGATAAAAGTGTAACTGTGTGTTTAGGATATTGAGATGTATTAATCTTCATAAAAAAATCCAGGGCGCAAAGTTTAACGTTTTTTGTTTATTGATGTTTTATTTGCATGGCTAAAGAAAATTACTGCATTTCTTTACTTTTTACAGTTCCTAGATTATAAGAAACATAATCTCTCATTTCCGTCGGACCATCGCTCTGTCGGTCTATCTGTCTCTCTGATGACCCGGTAACTTTTGAATATAATAAGGTTTCGTTCGAAAATTTTGTATGTATGTATTTAAAGTAGAAATAGAGCCTACAATTTTTGCACTTCAGGGTTTGTAACAGAGCTAATCATTTTTTAAATGGTATAATGAACAAATTTTAAGTATAAATATTTATAGAGATTAAAAAAGTGCGAGAGAAAGAAAGCTTGAGTATATATCGTGCCTTATGTGCGTTTTGGGGTACTTAAATCTTTGCATTCCTTGATGATTTAAACTCTGCTTCTAACATAGAAAATACTACGTGAATATGATGGGGAAGTTAATGCGGTAGTTTCCCTCTTGCCTTCCGCATTGCAGTATCACAGCTTCTAAAATAGCTGCAGGCATGCTTGTGGTGTTCCTGCCGGTAATGGTAAACGCTGCTGGCCTTTATCATATGGTAGCTTTGGTTGTTTAATTTTTCTCATCACCCCCCCATACCTCGGAGGCTTTTCCTATCTGCCCTCTGGGGAGGCTCCCGATGGACGATTAGCAAACCACATATTTTTATATATATATATATATATTATATATATATATATATATGTATATATATATATATATATATATATATATATATATATATATATATATATATATATATATATATATATATATATATATATATATACAAATATATATATATATATATATATATATATATATATATATATATAATATATATATATATATATATATATATATATATATATATATATATATATATATATATGTATATATATATATATATTACTTCAAAATTTTCTTGAACCATCAATTAATATTTATTTTCAATTTTTGGGATTTGGGTTCATTTTTTGAATATTTAGTATTCAAAATTAAACTTAAACTGACGTTTCGCCCTTCGGTTTAGGGCATCTTCATTTTTTCTTTATTTCTACAAAGTATAAAAATAAATTACATTTATTTACACTAGTACACATACAAATTATTTAACTCACACCATAATAAACTTTTTAAAAATATATTCTCAGTTTGATCTTTAAAAATTAAAATCACATGGGGCCTACCTTGAATCTTACATGTTTTATTTACTACTCACAAGTCATAGTAACATTCTTATCGATTTTGATTTTATTTTGTATTATTGATCTGTGATTACTTTTTAGTGTTCCGTACGGAACACTTATAAGATCACTTCGGTGTCTGTCTGTCTGTCTGTCTGTCTGTCTGTCACACCCGATTTTTTCTCCGAAACTATTTGCCATTCGAACACACCTTCGTGCTCATGATGTCAAATTCCGTTGAAGGAAACTTTACTGGGAGAAAATCACGTCCCGAAGCGGCTCGCTTAGGCCCATGATAACCTACTAGAGTGCCCTTACAACAGCCGGACGCCAATCCTATTGAAAATGTTTGGCCCCTTGTAAAGAGAAAGCTCAGAGGAAAGACCCTGAGTACTTCGACTCAGTTGTCTCGCAGATTCGAATAATTTGCAAAGTATGCAGAAAAACTCGCCGATAGCATACATCGCAGATGCCAGGCGATTATTGATGCAGGAGGCGATTGGACCACTCGCTAAGGTGTTGTTAGCACACCAAACAATACGTTGATAGCAAAATATATTTTTTCAAGGATACAAGCGGTCACATTCTTACTTGACAGACTGTATAATATACATTTTCTAGAAAACGACATTAAGATAAATTATTTTTTTTTTTTTCGAAAATGAAATCAATGTTACTGTATGATATGAAACAAAGGATGATAAATCTTTTTAGTTAAGTTCTCCTTTCTTATTTCGTCATATATCTACTTAATTGCGGATATTTCGTAGACAAACACACTGACAGATTTTATTTAATACTGGTCGTAAGCAGACACTTAAATGAGCTTCTATACCGAAATAAAGTCTTCTCACAATGACAAATGATCCATAAAATATATCAGGACTATACTAAACAATTCTTTTAAGAAAGGATTTTTAGTGGCGAGAAATGATAAGCGGACAACAAGGTTTTTATGATCGCATTTTATAGCAAATATCTGCTAGTAAACTGTTATTCACAGTAGCTTTAAAATACATTGCCTCGAAAAGAGAAAAAGCTGCAATCAAGGAAAAATATCTGAGGCCGAGCTAAAATATTTTAGCATCTTTTACATAAAGATATCATTACTAAATTCTTAGGAAATAGAGATGTTTTATATTAAATATTGTGGAACTTTTATCTTCGAAATGGTTAAAATTTGTCTACAGTATTTTCGCTATAAAATTGTAGGAAAACTGAACATTTCAACTGAACAATTCAATCAATCATTTTGTCTATACGTCAGTTATTACAACTACATCAAATACTTATTTTTTGCATTTGTTAACCGTTTCGCTAGCCATGTTGTATCATCAGGAGGGATGATGGATTAAATCTAAAACAAATTAACTAAGCCATTTATACGAAACTTGAAATTACTCGATTAGACCTAATTCCACCCGAAAAATTTGTTTCCATAGAGAAACCCGTACACAAAACTGTCAGGATTAGGTCCTTGGGCCTAATTTAGAATATTTTTACAACTGATTATTTTAGTACTATTGTATGCGTCTAGTAATCTCCTATCACATACATTCTTCTATTTACCTTAAATTATCTAATATTACAGTATGATTCTGTTCAGGGACATATTTGGCAATGTATGATTTTTCCAGATCTTCAGACCGTACCGTAAATGAGCTAATTGTTCTTTAAATCTTGTTTGAATCGACCTTCTTGCTTGTCCAGCATACTTCTTGTTACAGTCATTACAACTTATCTCACAAATACCATTTCTAACACGTTCGTGAGTTTTATCCCTCAGATTCCCTAAGGTTCTTTTAAAGTTGTCTGATGACTAACGTCGACAGTATTAAACATCTTATGAGTCCTCTGGTATATTTAGGATTATATGGTGTTGAAAAACATTTCCTTAAACGTAACGTAAACGTAACGTGGCGAAAAACGTAACGTCAGATGTGAAACGGGCGCTAAGAGGAAAAATAAAATATTTGGTGTAGTGGTGATAACAGTTGTATAGTATAATTATGCCGAAGATTCCAAAGTCTGATACACGTGCTGCGGGAAGGTACTTAAATTGTCACAGGAGCGGCGTACGTGGCGAAAAAGCGAGTTACGTTAGTATTGAATCACTGTAAATTTTACTTATTGGAATACATATACCCTGGGTAGTGTAATAAAAATTGATGAGATTTTTCATGCAAAAGAATTCTTGACAAGGATGATGTGGAAAGTGATAAGGTAAACTCCACATGGATGTGAGGTTTAAAGTCAACTTGTTTCCCTAACATACACCGTTCTCGAAGGAATCAAGATGGCAACATACATCGACTACTTTCCGTGAAACTATAAATAAAATAAACTAAAGTTAACAACCGTTCTTCGATGTTCCAAGTAATCAATGTTTTTCGTAAGTTCTAGATCTCTAATCAAGCGAAGATCAATCTTTTAAATACAATCTAACAAATATACCTTTCGTTGGTAGCAGAGCCCCAAACATAAGAACAGTATTCCATCGTTAGCCGAACTTTGTACAGTTTAGCTCTTGATAATACCTAGTTGCGATGCATGTAACATGATCATTTCACAACATATTTCTTCCCTTAGTTAATGCCCAAGAAGTTGCATGACAAGGATAGTGGAAAGGTGTATCTCAATATTACTATGTAGGTTTCTGCAAAGTTAACAGAAATCGTTGGTACATTTATTATGGAAAAAATTATTATAATTTCCTAATTTAAGATGCATTTATATATTACCAATGTTTATCAATAATGTTAAAATTACTCTTAAGTCGTACGATAAATTTCAATCTACCTACTTATACAAATTATGTTATGGATGCCTCTTATAGAGATAACCAGATTTCTTCTTTATTATAACGAAAATAATCGTCTGTTAGATCTCGTATTTAGTAGAACTCCACTTAACGTATATCGTGCGGATTATCCTTTAATACCATTGGATCTTCATCACACTGCCTTACAGATGTCAATTCTGGTTGAGCATATTCATGATAAATTTCCCCTTCTTCAGACTCAAAGGTATAACTTTTAAAGAGCGAATTACCCATCTCTTTACAAAGACATTCTACAAACCGATTTTTTATTCTTGGAGTCCTTCAATAATATTGATGACGCTTGTGACCAATTCTATGTTGCACTGGATTCAGTTATCTCCAACAATGTTCCTATTATTCGCCCTAAGAACCTCAAATATCATAAATTGTACGATAATTCGATAATACTTAATATTAAAAAAAAGAATCAAGCCTAGAAAAGGTACTAGAAATCTTTGTGACCTAGTCGAATTTAAACGTCTTCGTAGAGGATGGTTGCTTATAGAAATTATGTTATGTTATTCACTTATATATACATATATATATATATATATATATATATATATATATATATATATATATATATATATATATATATATATATATATATATATATATATATATATATATATATATATATATATATATATATATATATATATATATATATATATATGTATATATAAGTAAATTTTTTTTGCTAAGTTCTTCCAATCGGCATATGTTGATTCCTCTATGTTTCAGAACAATCCTCCTGATAACTACACACATCTCTTTCTCTCATTTCTAATTGTTAACTCCATAGAGAAAAGGGACGTGATCAGTGCCTTAAAGAAACTTAAACCTAAATTGATCGCTGGAACCAATGGTATATCAGCTGTGTTTCTTTTCAATATGTGTTTAAAATCATCGTCCTTTCCACAAATCTAGAAAAATATGTCCCGTATTCAAAAAGGGTGATAAGAGCCTCATTGAAAATTGCAGACCTGTGGTAACATTGAACAACTTTTAAAAGGTTTTCGAAATTGTGCTGTATGATATTATATTTAATCATGTTAAACTTTTCATAACTGAAAGCCAACATGAGTTCTTTCCAAAGCGTTCAACCATTACTAATTATTCAATTTATTTCCGAAAGTATGGACAATGGAGGACAGGTCGACGTAGTTTATACAGACTTCTGAAAGGCTTTTGACCGGCTTGACCATGGTATTCTGCTTGAAAAATTCTCAAACTGTGGAGTTAATGGCAATTTATTAAACCTGCTTTGCTTTATGCTGACGATCTGAAAATATACCGACGCATAGACTCTCTCCATGATTGTGTAACTCTTCAGGATGATTTAGATACTTTAAATCGTTATTGTATTCACAATAACTTATATTTGAACACTCGAAAGAAATTACCAGTAAATTTTTTATATAATTTAAACTATAATGATCTTGAAATTTGTTACCGTTTCAAACATCTTGGTATAATGTTTGATGCTAAACTCAGTTTTATGGACCATATAAATGAGACGATTCTTCTTATAAGTGCATGGGTTTCATCATGAGGAATTCTAGAGATCTTTCAAACATTGAAACCCTTATCACTTTATTCAATGCTTTGGTTCGTTCTAAACTGGAATATGGTTCAGTTATTTGGTACCCGACATATGAGATCCACAGTAATCACATTGAAAAATTTCAAAGACGATTTGTGAAGTTCCTCTGGTTTAAATTAGATGGTATTTATCCACCATTGGGTTTTCCTAATGATGTTCTATTGAGAAGATTCGGTATTGTTAGCATTTCTCGGCGAAGAGAATATGTTACAACTTTGTTTTTATCTAAAATCTTGAACAACAGAATCGAATGCCCTTGCACCCTCTCAAGTATTAGGTTCCGTGTACCATCTCAACATGCTCGCCTAAGCCATTTTCTTTTCTACATGCCTGTTCCAAGATTGTTGATGTACTCGCCGCTATACGTTATGTGCATGAATTATGAAAGGGTCAAACATATAGTTGGTATTTTCTGTTGCAGTATAACATCTTTACGTAGATCGTGTTTAACTGTGGATTAGGTCTCTCTTTTTTTTTGTTTTTGTTTAGCTTGTAGTGTAGTTATTAGAATTATTAAAATAATAAATTTGATATATATATATATATATATATATATATATATATATATATATATATATATATATATATACATCTATTTGTATTTGTTATATTTGAATGTCCCTACCTTATAATTGGATTATTCTGTACGATAGTTATATTAAATAAATAAATGTATATATTATACATAATATAAAAGTAACTATTATGAATGTGATTAGTCGTTTTAGTAGGTTATTTGTGAGGATACTGGATATTAGTGACTTGATTGATGAAGATCAAGGAAGTTTTAGGAGAGGATGCTATTGTATTGACAAACTAGCCTCATTACAATAACTTTGAGGCATATCGTTGCAGTTAAGGGTGAAGTTCTTCTAATGAAAGCTAATGGTATACGGAGAAATTTACTTTGGGAGGTATCTAGAGGAGCTGTATTTTAAGGCTGATGGATAACTATAACTCAAAAGATTTACGACTAAAATACTAATATAATTAAACAATATAATAATATATAAGATATAAAAAAAACCATTAGAAGCTCTAGTCAAGGGTACAGTTTATCTACTGCAATGTTGAAATGGGTATTTCAGTTTCAAAGATCATCTATTTACATTTAGCTACTTGCGCTATTGCTTAGACGGCTTTAAACTAAGACGCTGCTGGCTTATAATTTATGTTGGCAAGGTTGTATAAGAAATATAAGCAATAAGGTCTTTTATTGTGAACTCAGAAACTAAGTTTGAATTTTCCGATGGATGAAGTTTGCCATTTCAAACGGGCAAATTAAATTTAATATTTTAGCAGTATTAGAAACCAACGAGGTATTTCATAAGCGATGGTGGAAACGGTAGTAACGTGCAAAACTAAGGAATAACAATAAATGATAATAACAACGCTAAACTAATTGTAATTGAAATGGACTATCTTCTAAAAAATACTACTATGTTTCAGGAGATTATACTGGAAAATGAAACATATTTTCGGTCAAAAAATAATTTCTCTCAATGTTAGGGCGGGAACTTTTCAAGAGTTGATTGATTGGTCCGTTACTTTGCGACAGTACATTTTTTTTTTTGGAATTTTTTCAGCCCACCCAAGATAATGTTAATTTTTGCTATTTGAAATTTCTAGAATTTGAACCTATTTATATAATAACAGATTACCTTAATATATATATATATATATATATATATATATATATATATATATATATATATATATATATATAAAACTTTTTGATGTATCTTGGGTTATGGTTCATCAAATGAAAATATTGGAGTTCTTTTGAATTTTTTTTTTTATATTATTTTGATGTTTCGCCCCTGGTTTTGGGCATTTTCAAAAAACAGTTTGCCATGTCTAGAAATAAAATTAAAAATACATCACAGTCTTGCTTTAAATTACAACAATAACACTGGTTTACAAACGTAACACGTATAATATATATAAATAAAAGGAAAAACACTGTTTTAAAAATTTTACATAACTTAGTTTAAATTTAATTTCTATTTACAAATTCCATATTTTTAAGTACCTCGAAAATAAGTGACCATGATTAATATATTTCAGTCGATGGTTAGTGTTAAGACTGGCGAAAAATATGTGTGTACGCTGGCGGACGAACTATTTTTTAGTATGATACCATTTTTGATGGTTTTTTATATATTAATTTTGAAATGTTTTTATTTGCTTTTTTTTATTTATTTAATTGTTTATTTTTACCATTATTATTAAGTTTAAAGAAAGTGGCACTGATTAGGTAAGATGTTATTGTAAATTAAACTTAGGTCTTTGATGTCAGTTCTGTCGTTTACCGCGTTTTTTTTTCCCTCCTTATTTCTATCATTTCTTTAATTATCAGTTTATGATAATTGTGGTCCTTATTTAGGATCTTGGTTTCTTTGCAATTAAAGCTGTGATTTGTTTCGTTTTCGTGCTTGTTGAGTGCGGTTGTAGCGTTTTTTTTTGTGTATTTGTGGCCGTTTAATCTATCTTTTAGCAGTTGGCTAGTCATACCTATGTACTTTTTTGGACAATTTTCGCATGGGATAGTATATACTACGTTGGAGTCTTTTGTTATGGGTGTTCTATCTTTCAGTTTAGTGAAGAGGAAATTTAATTTGTTGTAGGATTTGTGGCAGACAGATATGTCGTATTTGTTTAATGTGTATTTTAACTTTTCGGATAGGTCTCTTATATAACATATGGTAATGTATTTTTTTTGTGTTTGGTTCCGGTTTTTGTGTTGTTATCTTTCGTATTGTTATATAGTCGGTATGTGCGTTTTTTTATTATTTAATTTAGGACATTTATTTCGAAGCCGTTTGATGATAGAGTTTCTTTTACTTTCTTAAGGATAACCGGTCTAAATTGCGGAGAGGTCAATGTAATGGCGCGATCGGTCAATCCCACTATTACACTTATTTTTTGAGATTTTGAGTGGTTTGAGTGGTAGTTCAGATATCTACCTGACCACGTTGGTTTAGTGTACCACTTAGTCAGGATTTTGTTGTTCTTTTTTTTCCCGCGTATGAGAGTCATATCTAGAAAGTTTGTTTCTTCATTTTTTTCTTTTTCTATAGTAAACTGGAGTTTGTGATGGAATGCGTTGAACTTTTCGTGGATTTCGTCGATCTTATCTCTAGGTGCTGCCATGATGCAGTCGTCGACATAGCGTTTGAAGAATGCAATTTCGAGGTTTAGTTGTTTCATCACATTTTCCTTTAGGTATTCCATGGTAAGCTGCGCGATGGTGGCAGATATGGGTGATCCCATAGCACAACCATCCAGTTGTTTGTAGAAGGAGTCGTTAAATTGAAAATAATTTGTTGTAAGCGTTATATTAACTGCATCTATGAAGTTTTCTTTTAATAAAGTGGTATGCTCTTTTATAAGATTCCATTTTTCAATAAGAATTTTTATTACTAGATCGTTGGGGATATTTGTATAGAGTGACACTACGTCGAGAGATAGAAGGACGTAGTTTTGTGGTAAGTTTACGTTGTCAATGAATTTTTTGAAGGTGAAGGAATCTTTAACAAAAATATTTTTTCCTATTATATTGGAGATACAGGTTGAAAGATATTTTGATAAGTTATAGAACAGAGATCGAATACATGAAACGATAGGTCTTAGTGGAAAACCTTGTTTATGGATCTTGGGTAGACCATAAATTTTGGAGCAATAGCATTATGTAGTGTTAAGTTGTTAGCTAGTTTTTCATCTATTTCTTTTTTGTTGACAAATTTTTTTATTAGGGCATTCCATCACAAACTCCAATTTAAACTAAGTTATGTAAAATTTTAAAACAGTGTTTTTTCCTTTTATTTATATAATTATACCTGTTATGTTTGTAAACCAGTGTTATTGTTGTAATTTAAAGCAAGACTGTGATGTATTTTCAATTTTATTCCTAGACATGGCAAACTGTTTTTTGAAAATGCCCAAAACCAGGGGCGAAACGTCAAAATAATATAAAAACAAAATTCAAAAGAACTCCAAGATTTTCATTTGATGAACCATAACCCAAGATACATCAAAAAGTTTTATTTACATAAAGGTTCAAGAAATCAAATCTATATATATATATATATATATATATATATATATATATATATATATATATATATATATATATATATATATATATACTGGCCCAATGGTTGTAAGTTAGTGATGTGAAATTAAGTAAAATTTTTCTTCCAGGGAATCTAAGTTACACGAAATAACTTAAAAATAAAATGTGAATATAACATACATTTGGAATTCTAATGTAGGATTATGCGACTTACTTCCTCAACTATAAGAAATAAATATGTATGTATGGTGGTTTATTATATATTCCTCATATTTACAATTTGTTTGAAAGGTCGGCTTACAATTTGAAAATTTTGAGAAATTCTAACATTTTTAAGTTTCAGTTTGATACGGATATGTTAGAAAAACTAATTATAATGATATTATATGCAATCTTGGCACAAAAACTACCTAAAAGTGATGTTATATGGTCAATTAAACGAATAGGAATGGTTGCAGCAAGATTCTATAAATAAATAAAGCATCTATTTAGAGTTTGTTCTTTTCAACTTCTTCGCCCTTTTCTATCAACAACAGTTAAAAAAATATGTGGGATTAAGTAAGGATCCTGATAAAATAATCGTTTAAATCGCAGTGATTATAGAGACAGAACAGAACCTAGAGTAGATTTCCCTGGTATGACTCTAAATTTGCTCTGGTTCAACTTTTTCATGAGAAATAATATGTAAAAATAATTTTCTGTCTAACAATGCTTATTCATTTTAATCAGCTAATTAGGGTTATATTGATTATTGTAATAAATTAAAAGTATTATCACGAAGTTAAAGTACCGTTAAAATAAAACTTTTTCGAGTTATCAACTCTCGTACTTACTGGAAATATCAATTATCAGTTTACCGTTTTGTCATAACATTCGTGCTGCTTCAATAGGATAGGCGTTACCTCTAGCTCTGTTAGAAGGAACGAACACCAGTTATATTTTATCCTTCAGTACAAAGAAAATGATAAAGACTTTGAAATTGATCAACAAATTAACGAAACAAATTTTTTAATTCCGCACATAATCAGTGGAGCAAAAAGGAAGTCTTACAACAATTTTTGTTTGCCAAAATTCTGTCGATACAAATATTCCTTTTAATGTACAAGGGGAATGTAAATAGTTGTTATATTTAATGTTTAGCTGCAAACCACTTAAATTTCAAAGCTAGTATAGAGATTTAATTGTCAAAGTAATTTAGTTTATTAGTGTTCCGTACGGAACACTTATAATATCACTTAGGTGTCTGTCTGTCCGTTTGTCAAACCCGATTTTCTTCGAAATTATTTGACGTAGAAAGTTGAAATTTGGCACTAATATAGGAATTGATGGCCTCAACAGAACCGTGTAGTTCTGAAAGTTAAATTTTGACTTAAGGAATTAGTTTTCGGGGGTGAAATCGGAAGTGAAAAAAAAATTATCAGGTCATCGAGTGGAATGCCAAATGAAAGCTTGTAAAAATACGAGTTCGAAAATATATACAATGTAAAACTTGCGCACACTTTTCTTTGCATAATTTTTAAAAAATTGAGAAAAATCGCTGTACCCCTTTATATCTAAAAGATCTGATCAAAAAATTTTCAAAAAATCCTGGAATATTCTCCACAGAATGTAGATTGAACGAAAATTATCACGAGTGCATTACCTTTAATAATTTATCTGGTATATAAAAAAAATAAAAATTTCAAAGTCATCAGTTTTCGGCAAAGATCAGAAAAAATTTTTGTCAAAAACTCATTTGGGGTGAGTTTTTATTTTAAAAGCAATCAACGTACGGAACACTAATTGCGCAAGTCCAACTTACACTTGGACGGTTATTAGTGATCCGTACGGAATCACTTCGGTGTCTGTCCGTCGGTCTGTCCGTCCGTCCGTCTGTCTGTCACATCCGTTCTTCTCTGAAATTATTTGACATAAAAAGTTGAAATTTGGTACTAATATAGGAATTGATAGCCTTATCAGAACCGTGTAGTTTTGAAAGTTAAATTTTAACTTAAGAGGTTAGTTTTGAGGGGGGCGAAATGGAATGTGAAAAAAAAAATTACCAGGTCATCGAGAGGTGTGTCCGATGAAAGTTTGTAAAAACACAATTTCAAAAATGTATGTAATGTATTACTTGCGTACACTTTTCTTGGTATTATTTCTAAAAAATCGCTAAAAATCGCTTTCCGGCCCCCTTATCTCGAAAAGTACTGATCAAAAAATATTTACGTTTAAAAATTTATCTGGTATAAAAAAAAAAACAAAGATTTCAAGGGCATCAGTTTTTAGTAAAGATTGGAAAAAAACTTTGTTGAAAACTCATTTGGGGTGTTTTGTGAAATCATTGATCATTTTGTACCTCCGTAACAAAAATTTTTATTTTAAAAGCAGTCAACGTACTGCTTTTAAAATAACTGCTTGTGCAAGTCCAACTCGTACTTGCCCGTTTTTTTTTTTAACTATTAGGTTTTTTTTTTAATTCTCTTGTGTTTTTGTTTTATACCTTTAAGTGATTTCCTAATTGTTCATGGTTTCAGCATCCTAAGCCCACAGTTTCTTTCTTCAAATTAAGTTAAATTGGTTTGCAAATTATATATATATATATATATATATATATATATATATATATATATATATATATATATATATACATATATAAGTATGAATGGTTCTTTTCAATGTCATTTCACAAAGTCAAACTGTTTACTGACAATAATTATTTATATGTATGTATATATATATATATATATATATATATATATATATATATATATATATATATATATGTATATATATATATATATATATATATATATATATATATATATATATATATATATATATATATATATATTTATTTAATTCAAATAATAATCATTAATTCTTTTACAATTGCTTGAAACAACATATTTAGTCAGTGCTAAAAACTGAAAATTTTTCAATAAACGAGATATTGAAATGACAGTTTAGAGCTCGAAATGGGAGTTTTAGAAAAGTCATGAGGAGATCTTTTGAAATACAGATACATATTCAACTTTCTCTTACACTCTATTTTCCGTTTTTTTTTAGAATATAAGTCTATGACTTGGCCTACCAATCTGCCAAATTGAAGATATATCTCGCGTTGGCAAATAGAACAATTAAGTTTTTATTGTAACCGTGCAGTAGAGTAGTTTGCTGCTGTTTTCCACGGTACGATATCTATTATTGAAACCACATTTCGAAATCCTGATAATTATGGATATAGCAGTAGAACAGCTATCGCTTGGTTGCCACCAAAAACTAACACCTCCATTAGTTGACGTCATTTGAAATTTTCTCATTAAGACATTTCTAAAATATCCATTATGAGCTCTGCACAACCATTTTTAACTTCTCTATGATTCTTCAAGGATAAGCTAGGTTCAGGTTGAGGGATAAAATATGTCCAAACTCCAGGGAATGATCTAATTACAATGTATTATTTTGAAAATATTGTTTTAAAATTTTGAAACTTTGAGCTTTTGCGAAAAGAAAGAAATTACTTCAGTGATTAGACAAACTGTTAAGTTTTTATTTTTAATTTTTTATGTTTTTTGCCGATTTCAAAATAAATTTCGATAAAGTAATTATTTTTTTTATTTATTTATTTTTTTTATTTAAACTTAATAGAAATTTAGAATTTATATAGTTAAATAGTAATAACATTTTGGAATTAAAAAACGAAGGCAACAGTTTGTAAATAAAACCAAGAGTTTCATATTTTCGTTTATTAACAAGTTAGTGCAAGCTAGTGAATAGTTATTTTATTTTAACAATCTCACGTTAATAATAAAAGGAGTTTTACAAGATCGTAATAATAAGACTTTAAAAAATCAATAATTTAGAAATAATCTCTTAAATTTTAAATTTTCTTTTTTTGAAAGGAATAAAAATACTTCCGTCTTCTTTTCTTTTTACTCAATGGTAAAATAAAAAAAAAAAATAGTAATTGATCTAAAAACTTAAGAACTATTAATATATTAGTAGCTTCATTTTTATATAAATTTTAGCAAATGTTTACAGCTTCACCTCCGCGTGTTGAAGTCCTGTCTGCACGCAGTGTTTCGTTTATGTATTTGTATTGTTGCTGCGGTGAAAATGTAATATGTATAGTTATTTTACACATTAACTTACAAATATATTAAATTATTATTATACTAAAGAAAGTAAATAACACGTTTTTAATATTAAGAAGAAAAGTATGTTTGGTCTTTGAATCGGAGTTACCTAACAGATTTTTAAACCTTCTGACCCACAAAACTTATCATTTCCTTAACATATTTAAGGAATTTGCTGCTGTATAGAGCATTTTCCATACCTAAAATAAAAACAAAAATGGATGGTAAATAAAAGTGTTATAAAACGATAATAACAACCAAAAGATATATATAAATTATTATTTTTAATAAATTAGTAAAATTAATCCCTTGCAAAAATTTGAAACTAAGGTACCTGCAATAAATCTTTATTGATTACTTAAGCATTCAAAAGCTAGAGTTGCGATTTTTGAATTTATTGTTTTTCCTAGTGTTTAAACGGTTGGTATCGAATAGCGAAGTATTATCTATATTTTACATAAGAGAATCTGTAGTGAGCAACAAGTCGCAAGAAAAGTACTTTCTTTGATGTGCTCGCAACGATGTAAGTACTATTCTTTTTTTTTTTTTTTTTTTGATTAATGTTTATTTAATTTATTTAGTGCCTCTAATGAGTTTAAAAAATGTTGAAGCCTTTTTGTTTAAAAACAAAAGTAATAAAGAATCAATCGGACCTAATGCGATTATTTTTGTAAATGCAAATTTAAAGTTCTTACTTTCTAATTTTAGAAAAAAATTCTGTTTGATTCAATAGAATCATTACTAATTACGAAATGGGGTTGGGATGGATATCAACAAAATCAATATAAAACATCTTTTCACTGAAGACAACAACAGTGATGATGCCAAGTTTGATGATGCCAATCAGACTGGTTATTGCTGAAGAAGAAGGGCAAAGTGTTTCGCATAATCTCCTCTGTTTTGTAGACCTATAAGAGTTCGATTTATAAAAAACCTCAAACGTAACAAGGAATAAAATAGAATACATTGAAAAACAAAACAGGAACCTTTATAACACTCAAAATGATCAAGAAAGTTGGGCATTAAAACATCTTCTACTTCTGGCAATGATTGATGGCAAAGTATGCAAAGATATCAGAAATGAAATGAAAATGAAATCCTACGTATGCGGAGTCATTTATAAGGATTTTAATAAGTTAATAAAAAACCGATATTAGCAATTAAAAAACTAAAAATGTTAGATTTGGTTTGTTTACTCTGGATTCGATAATTTTTTTTTGAAACTCTGTTTCATATTGCGTACAAATTGCCAATTCGTAAAGGGAAGGCTCGAGTAAGAGATAATTTTTGTACATCTTTTGAAAATAGTCTTCATGGTTGTTTAAAACTTAGTTATACAGATTTGGGCACCATTCATTTTAGAATGAAAGATTCTAAGTTCAGCTCTAAAAATTAAAAAATATTGAAGAGTTAATTAGTTGTTGAAATAAAATTGAATTGGGTACAACCCTTGCATCCTGAAAGATAAAGCGGGTAGTTCAGTTAAACGCTAAATTTATTTATAGAAGGGTATACATATTAACAAAATAAAAATTCCTACCTTTATTACACTCTTAAAATTACTTCTACTAAATAAAAACCCCTTAGGTTAGAAGAGTGTACACTATTGCATAGAGTCTTTAAATTAGGATTATTAAGTTTCTAATAAAAGGCTTTATAAAACACGATATTAAAAGTTTGTGAAATTAACTCCGCGGAAGTAGACATTGGGAACACATTTGTAGACAGGAAGGGAGATATTTAAACTGGTGTAATACTGACTTACTGATTGGTTTCTCCTCGTGGGTTTTCCATAAGCTAGTTGCCCTCTCCTGGTGAGATTCTCATAAAAATATTGTCTCAGCCACTACCATCCTAGTCTCATTTGGGTAGCTAAATATTTTTTGACCCGAAATGCCTGAGGATGAGCAGGATATTTAAAGAACAGAAAAAGGCTTAAACTTGAGAGCTAGAAGCGATACCCACTTGGTGAAAAAAACGTTACTGCACTACTAAATCACTGAGGGAAAACCACTCTGACGTGCTGAAGAAAAAAAGCCACTGGCCTACTGGCGGAAAAAAGCCTACTACGGCATGACCGCGGAAAAAAGCCCCTAAAAATTACATCTGGTCGTTTATATATCCTTTCCCCTTCTTCAAAGCGACATCTTTAAAATGGCTTACTTCCGGGATGCAAAATCAACGCAAACCCAAGAAGTCAGGTTAGAAACACGTTACACGGCCGAGACACACTGTTCAAAAATTTATATCACTGTTTTAAGCTACACTGCTCAAAAATTGAAATCATTGCAATAAATATAAACATATAATAAAATATAAATTACAGGAAGAAAAACAGTGTCGTAACATGATCTTAAAATCTAAGAAAAAATAGATGTTACACCATTGTGTGATGTTAATAATTTTAAATACTTGGGAACAATGATAACAAGCTACAGAAACTTAAACAGGAAAGTAAAATAACAGTCTATGGAGACATCACTAAGAGCAAGTACGTTTGACGGTTGTAGTATGGAAAAATAAATACCTCACAATGGAAAGTATAATAAGAAAATAGAAGACAACAGTGAGACTGATCTTCACATATGCTGTAGAAACATGAGCTGTTACATGTAAAACAGCGCAAATGATGAGGACAACAGAAATGAAGGTTATTAGGCGTATACATGGAAAAACTATCCACGACAGAATCCGCAACAAAGATTTACAAGAATTAAGGAAGATCCAAGAAATATGAAACTAACCTGAACTAGAAGAAAACAATGAAATAAATACGTAGATCGGATGGACGACAACAGACTGGTGAAAAGAGCCAAACTCAATAAACCCTGCGGTAGAAGAACTAGGGACAGACCTCCGAAAAGGTGGAAGGAATGCTGGACGTCCACAATGGAGGAGGCCTATGGGAATAAAACAGGCAGTATGCCTACTTACATGACACACCATATAAGAAATAAGAAAAAGAAAATTTGCTGAAAAGGACTAAAAATCCAATCTATAACTTTGTCGATGACATCACGCCTGTTTCTTTATTTATACTGAACCTTTGAACATCAGCAGCCTATGTAAATTTGTGCAGAGAGCAGAAAGTTGCTCCACTTAACAAAGATCTAAAAGAAATTCTATCAAGAGATAATAGTAACCAAGTAGAATTTACCGCTAAAAAAAACTTTTTTTAAAAAAAGATAACTTGCAGAAACCGATATTGTTATGTCGGGACACTCCATTCCCCTAACATCGTTACTTAACTTACTGAGGGATAACTTGGAAGTAAATATGCATTTGTTAGATGTTGTTTAGCTGACTGACGGTTGAGAACTCATTAGCAAATGTAATTCCTTGATAAATCGAAAAAAACTGTTTGCAACTTGAGTCTATTCAATAAGTACTATCATGGAAAGTATTTGCTGGATATAGTTCACTATAAGATTTATTTTCTGTTTAAGTTTAATTCTCATGAAATTTAATTTATGAAAACTTACACTAGTTAACTGTTACCGAATCTTTTATAATTCCACAAATCGCCATATTTTCCAACAAAATGGGATACACTACATGGGTTATAAATTTATATGAATTGAAATTTTTTAAGTGTGATCATATAAAACATGAACTACCCTAAACTAACAGATTCACTAAAAAAGGTCTAACTTTAAAACTGCCCCAAATTGTGAGGAATGGGTTTAAACTCTGAAATTATTTACTTCTCTATCTGTTCCTAGTTATTTTTTCTATAGAAATTTTTTTTTTATGGCCTTCGTCCTATGACATAAAATTTTTAAATAGAAATGTCAACTTGTTTAAATTTCATAACAGTTAGATCGAATAAAGGCTAAAGCACATTTCAGTGAATTTGGCTATTACTATTCCAACTAAGTCCTACTACTTACCATTAGATAAACCCTGTAGTTGATTGCTATATCTTGAAAGAAAATAAACTCCGTATTTTTGTCAAAAAATAAGAGAATTTTTAAATATTGTTTTCTGTCACGTATGTTCCAGGTGTACCAAGGAAGATTACAGAGACTTTGATAACATTTTTCCCACTAAAAATAAACGGATTTCAAGTGATATATATTCGCATTATAAAGTCTATGATGCTATCATTATCAATTATTTAACAGGGCTGCTCTATAACTTAGTTTGAAAAATGAAAATGCTTTAAGTTCGTTGAGTCTGGTAACCTCACCAATAGTATAACCATTCATTCTCTGCCTAGGCCAACAGTATGTTCTCGGCTACTGAGTGGGAGCTACTAGATACAGGTTCTGGACTGCACAAAACTTATATTCTCTTACATCTTTATCGTGCTCTAGTGGTTCAACTTGGTTAAGACCACTCGGCAACTTTATAGTACCTTAGAGATACGTGACCTGGATCCAAGTACTTAAGAGTGTTTTGGATGTTATGAGTTATGATACTGCTTGCTAGCATTCTTGCATATATTTCAATAGCATTTTTTTTTTCGTTCGGAATATAATGAGAGTGCTATACCGAATGGCAACACTCTCTTTGAACATTCTCCATATACATCTTTGATTGTGTTAACCGATACTTGTTGGAAATTCATAATAAAATTATATAAAAAACAACACTATTTAATTTCCAATATATTTAAAGTCACTTGAGAATTGTTTCACCATACAATGGCTTCTTCAGAGGTAGTAATCCTGGTTATATATTGCTTAAAACTATCCTTAATTATCTAAGATTATGCTAATCATTTTATTATATTATTTACAGACAGAATTATTTTATGAATGCAAATCTGTGGTACTATTTCCGAGAACTAATAAAGATTAAGTAAGGGTGAATGGTTTAAGTCTATCTGTTCGTTTAATAATTGATTGGAGTTTTTCCGTTTGTTAATTTCAAGACATTCAAGCAAATTTAATTTTTTAGATTTATTTTCTACATGTAGGATTTTTAACGTATCATCAAAATTATGGAATTCGTTTATTATATGGGTTTCGTAATGTGAATTGTTCTTATTTTTTTAAATAACTATGTTTATGTTCTTTATTGCGAGTTTCAAAAGATCTACCAGTTTGTCCAACGTAGGTTTTAGTATAAGATCCACAATTTAATAGATAAACTCCTGATTTTAAGGATTTCTTAAATTTGATTTTGTTATTCAAAATTATACTCCCTAAGGAATTACTGATTTTGAATGCTATTTTATTGTACTTTTTTATTAAATGTTTGGAAATTGTTCTAGTTATTTTCCCCATGTATGTGAGTGTACTAAATATTCCTTTTTTGTCATTAATTGTGGGATAAATTAGAGAGATTGCTTCTTTAAAGGATTTTTTATTCAAGATATTATCTATAATGTTGGGGTCATATCCATTATTAATTGCTATTTGTTTGATTATGTTTAATTCTTTGTTAAAATTAGTTTTAGTCATAGGGATATGTAACAATCTATGTATGAAAGAGTTAAAGCTGCCATTTTGTGAGGATAAGGGTGGGATGAACTATTGTGTATGACTGTATCAGTATGTGAAGGTTTGTGAAAAATCGAGAAATCGTGTTTATTGTTCACTTTTGATATAGATATGTCTAAGAAATATAATACACGAATCCCATAATTTTGATGATACGTTAAAAATCCTACATGTAGAAAATAAAACTAAAAAATTAAATTTGCTTGAATGTCTTGAAATTAACAAACGGAAAAACTCAAATCAATTATTAAACGAACAGGTAGACTTAAACCATTCACCCTTACTTAATCTTTATTAGTTCTCGGAAATAGTACCACAGATTTGCATTCTTAAAATAATTCTGTCTGTAAATAATATAATAAAATGATTAGCATAATCTTAGATAATTAAGGATAGTTTTAAGCACTATATAACCAGGATTACTACCAAATATTTTTCTTTCTTATTTACTTCTGAAGAAGCTATTGTATGGTGAAACAATTGTCAAGTGACTTTAAATATATTGGAAATTAAAACATAGTTATATAATTCTCCATATAACCTCTCCATTTTCCTAAAAAATACAGTGGAAGGCAAATTGTTGTTTGATTTTCTAAACATAATTCAATGGATTGAATCTCATTTAAGGATTATCAAAATTTTATTTTTGAATAAATGCCATTACCAGATATTACCTATGATAGAACACAGGATACAAGAATTAAATTTAAAAAAAAGAAAAAATCATTCAAAATCAGGAAAATATCATTACATATTAAAATAAAGAAGGAAAATAACAATACCTTTGTCATCAACTATGTCACAAGTGGCACAGATTTAAAGTTAAATTAAAACACTTCAAAAAACTTAATATTTTTTTTCCTTTTGCCTACCGTTTTGACTGGGATTAAACTTTTTCTTTATCACATACATATCAGTAGGGATATCGCGATAACTATCAGTGTCATTCAAGTACCGAAAATCACATTTGTATTTCCTGGTACTTTTTAGACAATACGTAGGTGCTGTCTTGGGGACATATAAATTCGTTATATTGATGAGCCAATTCTATTAATTTTTTGTGCGTATTTTGAAAATGTTCTTCCTAATAATAAATAATATTCTTCTAATATATTTTTTATGCAACACTTTTTTTACATACCTCATCTTCATAATCCTGACCTACTATTGCCCCATATGTTGTACCAATAAAAAAAAACAATGTGACTAATATTGTCCAAACAATTGGGAGTTTACTCTAAAAGTAAAAAAAAATGTTTAAAGGTGATAAACTGTTAACACACTAACTGACAGAATCACTTACTTTTGTGACTTAAAAATTAAAATTTTTATTGAGTTTTGCATGTGCTAAATTTATGATAAAAGCAGAGTTTTGAAGCTAAAAGATCCTAAAAGAGGTTTAGATTTTTGCAAATTTACCTTCATACAAAAACCTAAAACCATTAAACAACCACAAAACGTGCTTCTGGTAATTGATTCAACTACACGTGCGTTCAGAGAGCCTACATTAGATATGCTCATTAATGTTATTACTATGCCAGTAGCCTGGCAGTTTAGTTCAGATTAGTGAAACCCTCTGAGAGAGGGGATGGGGTGAAAATAACTAGTTAGGATCTGATCACATTGAAAATTTCCAACTCAGCACAGTAAAATTATTGAAGAGTTGCCCCCTTACGGGGAGAATTTAAATTATTCAAAAGTTTTGATTTGTTTAATGCCCTAAGTATGTTTTCTTTGCATATATACATATATATATATATATATATATATATATATATATATATATATATATATATATATATATATATATATATATATATATATATATATCTATAATATATATAAAATGCAACGTCTCTCTGTCTGTCTGTCCGTTAGTGCGCTTATCACTGGAGAACCACTTATCCGATTTACGTACTTTTTTTTTTTAAAACATACATATGTTCTCTGGCCAGGTTATAGGCTATATTTTATTACGATAAGTATCATAAGGAATGAGTAGTGACAATAATAGTGAATGAAGTCGGAAAAAAGTTTGCCGCTAGCGCGTTCCTTTGCAATACACAGCCTAAACCATTAAATATGGAACCATATTATGTAGCAGAGAATATCTATAATCTATAATCTATAATATACATAAAATGCAATGTCTCTCTGTCTGTCTGTCTGTCCATTAGTGCGTTTATCACGCGAAAACCACTTATCCGATTTACTTGTCTTTTTTTAAATTCACACATATATTCTTTGGCCAGGTTATATAGTAATAATAATAATAATCTATATCTATAATATATATAAAATGCAACGTCCCTCTGTCTGCCTGTCTGTCTGTCAGTTAGTGCGCTTATCCCTCGAGAACCACTTATCCGATTTACGTGATTTTTTAAATTCATACATATGTTCTCTGACCAGGTTATAAATATATATTTTATTACATCTATAATATATAAAATGCAATGTATTTCTGTCTGTCTGTCTGTCCGTTAGTGCGCTTATCACTCGAGAACCACTTATCCGATTTTCGTACTTTTCTTTTTAAAACATACATATGTTTTCCAGCCGGGTTATAGGCTATATTTTATTACGATAAGTAGCATAAGGAATGAGTAGTGACAATAATAGTGAATGAAGTCGGAAAAAAGTTTGCCGCTAGCGCGTTCTCTTGCAATACACAGTCTAAACCATTAAATAGAGAACGATATTATGTAGCAGAGAATATCTATAATCTATAATATATATAAAATGCACTATCTCTCTGTCTATCCTTCTGATAGTGCGCTTATCATTGGAGAACCACTTATCAGATTTACGTGTTTTTTTTTTTTAAACATACATATGTTCTCTGGCCAGGTTATAGATTATATTTTATTACGTTAGGTAACGTGAGGAATAAGCAGTGACGATAATAGTGAATCAAATCGAAAAAAGTTTGCCGCTATCGCGTTCTCTTGCAATATACTGCCTAAACCACTGGATATGGATCAATATCATATAGCAAAGGATATCTATAATATATATAAAATGCAACGTCTCTCTGTCTGTTTGTACGTTTGTGCGCTTATCACTGGAGAACCTCTTATCCGATTTACGTGCTTTTTTTTAAACATACGTATGTTCTCTGGCCAGGTTATAGGATATATTTTATTACGTTAGGTGACATAAGAAATAAGCAGTGACGATAATATTGAATCAAGTCGGAGAAAAGTTTACTGCTAGCGCGTTCTCTTGCAATACACTGCCTAAAGCATTAAATATGTATCATCGTGTAGCAAAAAATATAACATATATCAATTGCAACGTCTCTCTGTCTGTCTGTCTGTCCGTTAGTGCGCTTATCACTCGAGAACCACTTATCCGATTTACGTGTTTTTATAAATTTTTACATATGTTCTATATAATTCGATATAAGCCTAGATAATGGGAGATAAGGTGAGATAATAGGAGATAAGGAGAAATAATGGGAGATAACTCTAGATAAGCCTCGATAATGGGAGATAAGGTGAGATAATGGGAGATAAGTATAAGTAATGGGAGCTAAGGAGAAATAATGGGAGATAAGCAGAGATAAGTCTAAATAATGGAAGTTGTGGTGAGATAATGGGAGATAAGGAGTAATAATGGGAGATAAGGAGAGATATTGAGAGATAAGTCGAGATAAGCCTAGATAATGGGAAATAAGGTGAGATAATGGGAGATACGGAGAAATAATGGGAGATAAGGAGAAATAATGGGAGATGAGTAGAGATAAGCATAGAAAATGGAAATTATGTAGAGATAATTGGATATCAGGAGAAATATTGGGAGATAAGGGGAAATAATGGGAGATATTTTATTACGTTGGGTAACATAAGGAATAAGCAGTGACGATAGTAGTGAATCAAGTCCACGCGAGCGGAGCTGCGGGCCCAGCTAGTACATATATATATATATATATATATATATATATATATATATATATATATATATATATATGCTAGAAACATACGGATATATAAAGAAGCATTGGAAAAAATAAACATGAAAATTAATAAAGAAAAGACAAATACTATGATAATAGGAAAGCAAAAGCGACAACTTGAAATAAAGATAGGAGAGGAAAGGCTGGACCAAGTGGAGAAGTTTAAATATTTGGGATCAACAATAACGGAGGATGGAGGGATGGAAGAGGAGATCAAGGAGAGAATAATAACAGGAGGAAAATTATTTAATACTATAAAGAATACATTCTTAGGAAAGAAAGATACCAGAAAATATTAAAGCCCAAGTATTCGAAAAGGTTGCAACACCAATATTTTTATATGGAGAAGAAACATGGACAATGACAGAAAGACAGAAAGGAAAGATAACGGCTACCGAAATGAGATTCACAAGGAAAATAGAGGACAAGATAAGGATGGACATGGCTAGGAATATACAATTCAGAAGGAAGTTGAACCTGAACCCAATGATAGAAAAGGTTGAGGAAACACCTGAACTAAGATGGTATGGTCACGCCGAAAGGATGCCTGAACAAAGAATAGTTAGACGAGTATTTAAAACCAAAGTGAGCAAGAAAAGAACAAGAGGCCCACCTAAAAGGGCATGGTTGGGGGATGTTAGAGAGGCAGCGGCCAAAATAGGA
This sequence comes from Pachyrhynchus sulphureomaculatus, assembly GCA_019049505.1. Taxonomy (NCBI): domain Eukaryota; kingdom Metazoa; phylum Arthropoda; class Insecta; order Coleoptera; family Curculionidae; genus Pachyrhynchus; species Pachyrhynchus sulphureomaculatus. The sequence continues at coordinate 117,121,650 of CM032455.1, forward strand.
ATAGAGTGGGAACACGCAAGACGAGCCACACAGGATAAAAAGAGGTGGAAGGAAATATGGAAAAGACAAATATAGAAGAACTCAACTCCACGGACCTTACACTCCTAAAGGGGTAGAAAGGCATAAGGATCAAGTAAGTAAGTATATATATGCTATTTGCTCTTGCATCGGCGTCTAAAGCTATTAACTACCCGAACGTGCTATCTATTAAGCATCAATTTAGGGTTCCTTTTACACAGAGCTCGTCAATTAGCCTAGATGAAGAGACAAATCGCGAAAGCACAGTATTAACAGAAGATATTAAAAAGGCATACAATCAAGTGTCAGTAGCCAACAAATCTCAGCGCCATCTGGTGTAAAATAGCCAAAACGCTTAAAATAAAAATACCTTAAATAGCTAAGAAAACCAATAGTTACGTGTTACAACAAATGGATAGAGACTGATATGATCAATACGATCAAGGAGAGAAAACTGGACTTTTTCTAGCACGTGAGGAGAAAACCCACCAAATACCACCTGCATCACCTAATAATTCACGAAACGATTGAAGGTCTGTGCATAAGGATATTATGCTGGCCGAAGAATTTACGAATGATACGGATTGAGTACACTTACTAGAGTCGCTATCGATGGAGTTAAAATCATGCATATGGTTGCCAACGTTCTGGGGGGACAGGGCATCTAAAGAAAAAGAAGAATACCTTGCAGTTATCAGAATAAGGAGATATATCTAAGGTCAAACAAGTTCTTAATCACATAGTCACAAATTATAAATACTTTTTCTAACCTTTAATACATTTTTAGGAAGACACCAATTTAAAACAGATGTCATTTTTATGACACACATCTGAAGTGGTCGGGGCATTGAACATAACTGTTGGAATTTTGAATTTTTACGAAAAATAGGCCTTTTATTGGCCTTTATTTTTTCATTTATTTCAGAGGTATATTCTTAAAGTTTAAAGATTTGAAATGTGAAATCTATAAGGTGTGGTTTAGTTTGTTTTATTATTTTGATTTAAAAAGTAATATTTCTGTTGTAGGATGTTAAAATATATCTTACTGAGTTATTTAGTATCTGTTTTAGCATTAATTGTGCTTTTGTCTTGTATAATTTTTTATCATTTCCATAATTTCTTATTTTTTTGTATTGTTTTCGGTTTTTAGAAAAAACGAAATTTTGAAAATTAAAAGAATATGTTTTTTCTTCTCTATGGAGCTTTAAAACAGTTTTATTTTTATTATCGTACTTGTGAGTTTCTGTTTTTAAGATATTAATTAGTCTGTCCGATATGTAAACTTATTACAGTCATTACATTGGTCTCGTAGTAATGGCTACAATAGCGTACTTTGTTATCCAGGGACTGCAAACTCAAGAATAAATAACCAAAAATATATGACGAAAGAAATCCCTGCGTAGACATTCACGGATAAAAAAATATATTTCCTGGTATGTCCGGATATATATATATATATATATATATATATATATATATATATATATATATATATATATATATATATAACAAATAAAGAAAGAAAGCAAAAGTTGCCGTATCTTACAAAATTCTTAAATATGAAATTAGTTGGGAAACTCGGCAAAGGGCGCAACAAGTGTTCACACCGTGTTCATTTAGCCAATATTTTGGTCCTAGGTTGGGACCTTCATTAGGGCACAAACTAAAAAAGAAAGAACGAAGCGTCAATTGAAGTAGTACGGGCAAATAAACAAAAGTATAAGTTATTTTAATTTTAATATGTTGTAGAAAAAAATATATATATAATAATATATATATAATAATATATATATATAATAATATATATATATATATATATATATATATATATATATATATATATATATATATATATATATATATATATATATAATCTATGAATTACGTTTGTTATTATAAGCGACTAGGGAAGAGTACTAACACCGCTATTAAAAGAATAGGAGTAACCGTAGCAACAGATTAGAAAAAACTATTGCGTGAAGATTAATTTAAACGGGAACACTGCTAACTCCTGTTTAGAGATCTATATGGTACTTCGTCAAAACCTTCGCTTTCTTGGCGATTTTTTTGGTAGAATCGCACTTCGAATCTCACGAGAGGGTAGTATAACACCTAGCCATCATTCTGAACAAAGTAAATATTTATTATCTGCGAAAAATGTAATGGAAAGAAAAGATGTGTAACGTCTTCTGCGGACTAAACCCGTGCTCTTTCTACTATCGGAGAGAGATCTTAATACCGTGCCCGTTTATATTACTACCCTATTTTTAGAGTTACTGTTAACCACTAAATGGTGATATTAGTAACCTATTATACTTACATCTAACATCCTGCACTAGAAACATACCTTTTTAAATCAAAACAATAAAACAAAACCACACCTCAGATTTCACATTTCGAATCTTCGTAAACCCCTCAAATAAATAAAAAAAACCAAGACTAATAAAACAATTGCCTATTTTTTCTTAAAAATCCAAAATTCCAGCAGTTATGTTGAGTGTCTCAACCATTTCACATGAGTGTCATAAATATGTCATCTTCTCTTTTAAATTAGTATCTTCCTAAAATTGTATTCAGGGTAAGAAAAAGTATTTATAATTTGTGGCTATATTAACTTATTAAGAACTCGTTTGACGTTATTCTGATAACGGCAAGGTATTCTTCATGTGCCCTGTCCTCCCAGGATGTTGGCAACCATATGCATGATTTTAACTCCATCGGTAGCGACCCTAGAAAGCAAATTGTTACTCAATCCGTACTATTGGTTTTCTTAGCTATTGAAAATATTTTTAACATCCGCCTGTAGGTCCAGATCTCAAATATCTCCAGTTCCTTACAGTAAGAGTCTATGCCTCAATACAATAAATAAGAATACTGAAAACATAGCGTCTCAATAAGCGGAAAGGAGTGGTATTTAGCTGTCGCTACTGGTTAAGACATTGTTCATCTTCGTATATGCAGCTTCGTTTGTCCGATTCTGCATCTGATCTCCTGCATGTTGTTTTAATTTTCAGTAAGTGTAGAAACCAGGTATTTAAAAGTCTTGCGCATATTCACAGTAGCATTGTGTATTATGAGTGTGTTGATTTAAAGCAGAGGTGTCAAACTCAATTTTGCAGAGGGCCATATATTAAATTTAGAATGTGTAGGCGGGCCAGATTCAAATAAAAAAAATGTACTGAATTATTTAATTATATAGTATATAATATACGGCTCTAAAAAAACATGATTCTTCTTTCTGTGACACATTGCGATCGCGGGCCTTATTGATACGTCCCGGGGGCCGGATGCGGCCCGTGGGCCGTATCTTTGACATCCCTGAATTTAAAGAATAGTTTTTTGCCGCCGGCTAGTATTGCCGAAACTTAAATAAACTATGTCGGCATAAATGTGTTTTGTTATTTACGGATTTCAAAACCAAGAATAAACTACCAATATATATATATATATATATATATATATATATATATATATATATATATATATATATATATATATATATATGTATATATATATATATATATATATATATATATATATATATATATATATATATATATATATGTATATATATATATATATATATATATATATATATATATATATATATATATATATATATATATATGTATATATATATATATATATATATATATATATATATATATATATATATATATATATATATATATATATATATATATATATATATATATATATATATATATATATATATATATATATATATATATATATGTATATATATATATATATATATATATATATATATATATATATATATATATATATATATATATATGTATATATATATATATATATATATATATATATATATATATATATATATATATATATATATATATATATATATATATATATATATATATATATATATATATATATATATATATATATATATATATATATATATATATATATAATATATACATATATATATATATATATATATATATATATATATATATATATATATATATATGTTGCTGTATTGCTTCAGCCGCTCTCTACCCACTGTCGAGTATAGGCCTCTTTCAAATCTTTCCATTTTTCTCTGTGTTGTGCTTGTTGATACCAAGTAAGCCCTAAGATTCTCTTCAGATCGTCGCTCCATCTCTGTTGGGGTCTTCCTATGCTTCGCTTTTCATCCCATGGTCTCCACCTAGTGATCCTACCACTCCACTTATACGTCGCTCTCGCTACATGGCCGGCCCAGCTTCATTTCAGAGATGTTATTCGTTTGGTGATATCAACCACCTTTGTTTGTTGTCTAATCCATTTATTAGTTTTCTTGTCCTTAAAAGTAACACTCAACATCTTCCTTTCCATTGCTCGTTGGTGAACTTGTAGTTTTCTATTGTTCTTTTAGTTAAAACCTATGGCTTAGCTCCATACGTTGTAGCTGGTAAGATACATTGATTATAAATTATGAGTTTTTGATCTTCGAGGAATGTTCATATTCAGTACATATTTCAATTTTCCATACGCTGCCCATCCCATATGTATCCTTCTTTCTATTTCATATGTATATATATATATATATATATATATATATATATATATATATATATATAAATATATATATAAGTATATATATACTCACATATATATATATATATATATATATATATATATATATATATATATATATATATATATATATATATATATATGTTGTATTTAACTAATTATTTGAAACTATGAGAAAACATCTTTAAATTATTATTTGAAACCTAACGAAGGAGGATTAGTATTAAAAACAACTACGGAACATTTTATTTAGAAGTCACATCATTCTTATAAAAATGTAAACAAAATTTACGTCAGAAAAGTCTCCATACACTCAAGAATTGCATTTGAATAAAACACGTTTTAATCAGCCGCATTTTATCAAGCTATCTGTTGCTCGCTAAATTGAAAACAAATGAATAATTTTCGGCCGTACTTTATAATCTGTCACTTGTTGCTAGTAATTTTGCAGTGGGTTTTCAAAGTAGTTTTAAAAATGAGCGAGAGAAATTGTGAAATTCCATTTCAAGTTTAAAAGATCGTAATTGATTTGTAGAAAGATGGAAAAATCGTACAGAAATATAGGAAAAATTGATAAAAAGTAGCATGCTACCGTTCAGTACTTTGTAAACCAGTATTAATCAACGGGTTCCTATAATATTCGACCACGCTCCGGTCGTCCCAAGAAACGGACTCCACGTGAAGAGGCCAGTATGGTTAAACAATTAATTATAGATCCCAGGAAAAGTGCACCAAAACTGAAAGAAGAAGTACGGGAAATATTTTCGAAAAATGTTTGTTCACAAATAGTGAGAAATTGTTTACCCAGGGCAAGGGTGTGCAGCCAGGAAGAAGCCGTTAATTTTGGAAGCTAATCGCAAAAAGCGGTGAGCTTTTGCTACGGAATACGTTACTAAACCTCCTTAATTTTGGGAATCCGTAATCTTTAGTGATGAAATTAAAATTAACCTTTTTGGGTCTGATGGCAGAACCAAAGTTTGGAGAAAGAAGAATACCGCATTCGATATTAAAAACATTTGTTCTACGGTGAGACAAGGGGTGGCAGTGTTCTGCCTTGGGGATGCATGCCCGCTGGAAGGGTTCGATATTTACATTTTATTAATGGTACCATGGATCACCATGTTTATCTGAACATTTTGAGAGACAATTTAAGAGAAAGTGTCCAAAAATTAGCACTCGAAAAAAGATATATTTTCCAACAGGACAATGATCCGAAATACAAAAACTTGGTGCGAAAATGAATGATCCATAATGAGCGACAGCAGCTTCATACACCTCTGCAATCACCCGATGTTAACTTCATCGATCATTTATGGGAGAAACTTAAAAGGCGCGTTCGCAAACATAATGTTTCAAATAGAGAATTAGGAATTAAAAAACAGAATATTGAACAAATGGGAGAACATGCCAGTAGAAGTTATTACGTATAGAAAGCTGGTTGCAAGCATGACCACAAGGTTACGAGAGATTATCAAGTCCAACGGCGGTCCCACTAAATACTAGTTTAAACGAAGTTGTTATTTTCCTTTAAACTCCGTCAAACTATTATTGGTAATTTTTACGTGTATGGAGACTTTTTTGACATTAATTTTGTTTACACTTTTATAACAATGATGTAACTTCTAAATAAAATCTTCCGTAATTGTTTTTAATACTCATCATCGTTGCTTAAGTTTCAAATACTAATTTAAATAAGTCCCCTTATAGTTCATAATTGGTTAAACATAACAGAAAAATAGTATAGGAAGCAGGTGGTGCATGGAGACTTTTTGGACTGACTATATTTATATATATATATATATATATATATATATATATATATATATATATATATATATATATATATATATATATATATATTTATATATATATATATATATATATATATATATATATATATATATATATATATATATATATATATATATATATATATATATATATATATATATATATATATATATATATATATATATATATATATATATATATATATATATATATATATATATATATATATATATATATATATATATATATATATATATTTATATATATATATATATATATATATATATATATATATATATATATATATATATATGTATATATTTATATATATATATATATTTATATATATATATACATATATATATATATATATATATATATATATATATATATATATATATATATATATATATATATATATGTATATATTAGTAGTACCAGTTAACAGTTTAATAGTAAAATTCATATATTTACAAGTATCACACATGACAGGGTTCATTATTCTAATATTACTTACATATTTGTTTAATAACATTAAAAATGTCGTCATTGCCATACATGATATAATTAGATACGGCAAAAATACTTTTATAAGTAAGTAATTGTCGAAATATAACCTAAAAAAGGAAGAAATTAAATATTTTTTGTGATTTAGCGTAAACAGCTAAACCAATTCAAGAGATTGTTTAGACTCCCAGGATTTGGTTCTTCAAATGATGGAAATACAGCCCGTCGCTTTTTTAAGAATGCTGAGATGAGTGCTCAGATCACAGGGTTGGATGTTACAATTATAAAAAAGTTTGATGTTATTTTGAGAACATTGTCTTCTGGATTCAAGATAAACTTAGTTGAATTCAAAAAATTTTGTCTTGAAACCAGAAAACATTATCTTAGTCTCTATTCGTGGTACTGTATGCCTGCTACTGTGCATAAAATATTAATTCACAGCACAGAAGTCATCAAAGCGGCATTGCTTCCAATTGGGCAGCTTTCCGAAGAGGCTCAAAAAGCACGGAACAAAGATTGCCGCAGATTTAGGGAGTACAACACCCGCAAGTGCTCCCGTGTTGCCACGAATAGAGACTTACTGTGCATGTTAATTATAACATCTGATCCTTTGATCAATAGCCTTCGAGAGATTCTCAAAAAAAAGCCGGAAAAAATATGTACAGATGTATTAAAGTTAATTGTAAGCCCTAGCATAGAAGATTCAAGATTGGAATCGTCATCATATTGTCGCACAATGCCACAAAATGATGACGATTATACAGTAAACAACTCAGCAGAAGACTCTGATGATGATTATTAGGTTCAGTTACTATGTTTAGTTATGTAGTGCTTGTACTAAGCATGTAAACCTTGACTTGTAAATTTTTCTTTATCAATAAATGAGTATTTTTATTTTACATATAATTACAGTTAGTGTCATTATGCTAAATTTATTACAGAGCATTTATAACATTTATTTTAAAATTAAACAAAAACAATTTTTGACTGGAATTTTCAAAAACAATTTTTTTTTTGAACCGAACAGCAAGAAATATGTACCTTAAAAAAAATCAAAAACATTTTGAAATACCAACTACTTATGTATGTATAATGCACAAGTTACCTACCTGAAAGGCAGGTATTATTTGAGTTTATCCTTTTTGTGTCAATAAAACTAAGTAATATGGATTAATTGTTTTATTTTTAATTGACAAATGCAATAAATGATTTTTCATCTGGTTATTATTAAAAATAATAATACAGTGTCTTTCATTTAGTTGCACATTCAAGTTTGTAGAAAAATTCATGCACATACGCAGAATATTTTGTTTTTGTTATACAATGTTTTGTGCAGCTGGACAAAAAATACAGGTAAGCGAAATGCAGCTAAATGAAAGACACTGTATTATAATTTTTAATTCTAATAACCATACAAAATACCCTTGCCCTTTAGTTCCGTTATCTACCTGCTAAGCTGATGCAATCCTACCGCGATATGTATTTTCATGATTAATACCTTATTTTATTTTCCAGATACGCAGCTGTCAGAAAAATGTATTATATTTTGTTTTTCTTTTGTTATTGCGCTTTTTTACCGAAAAAAATAATGAATTTTACACGAACAATTTTTTTCTCTCCATTAATTTCTAAATAACTCCAAAACGATAAAAGATAGAATAAAATAATATTCAATCAAAATTTTGTTACGCATTTTTTGACGTTTTACTTATAAAAATCTGATAAGTTGTTCCCGAGTTATCGTTAAATATGTCTGCGTAGCTGACTAATTTAGGGGAAAAAATTAGCCACGCCCATAAAAAAAAACCAACGCGATGAATTTTTTCTTAAAATAACTTAATATGCCTAGAATATACATAAACAATTGAAATAAGTGAAAAAATAATTTTGTCCAGCTAACTTGTACTAGTCGACACACTGTGCGTCGTGTTGTTTGGAACCATTGATTTCTACGTTTAAGATCTTGTGGTACATTTAAAAACATTTCTTTGGGCGTTGTTTTTGTAGTATTCGTACAAAATGGAACTAAACAGGCACGATATCTTTTTAGATTAGATATTTTAAGTAAATTTATTAATACACTGATGACAATAACAAGAATAAATTGATTGAAAACTAAAACACTTATATCAGCAGTTCGTGATGTTGAGGAAAAATAAACATTGTAACGTCACACGCGCTCGGATTTTTTTGGCGCGTCAACGGTAATAAGTTTAAAAGTTTATTTTCAGATTGATATAACTTTTTAATTATAACGAAAAAAAAAAATAAAAATAGTTTTTTATATGATCTTTCCAATTATGACAAAAAAAAATTGTCAAAATCCCAATTAGATATGAATAAATGAATTACAGTGCTTTATAGACGTCTGCTACTGTCAAAAGTCGGCTTTCAACTGACGTTAAGGATGCCCCGATGTAACTCATATTACCTGAGATATGTCACACTAAAACTAACGAGAAGAAGGCTCAGTACTTTTTCGACGACTATTTATATAGTTGACATAAAAATAATAAAAATACTTACAGTTTGATTTTTCTTTCGTTTGATATAATAAATCTTAATTTTCTCTTAGTAGTACTCGATGAAGGTGGTCGTTTAGTTTTTTCTGAGTAATTAAATTTCATTTTCATTATTTCGTTGTTTAGATTAGAGATCCGATTATTTCCAGTTATGGGAAGTACTAATATATTAGAAGAACGCCAAAACAGATCCAGCAAACATGAAAATATTATTAACTGAAGATTTGTAAGAATTGCTAGAGTAATGCTGTATTGTGAAACTATATAATATAAGAGGGAATTTGGAAGTTCCCATGCAATTGCTAAATTATTAATTAACATAAGTAGCGATTGTAGAATTATAAGCAGAGATAGTCTAAAAATATTTTTTGAGAGTATCTTTCCAGCAACAATATCAGCTGTTATTTCTTGCATTATTTTGGTTAACCGTTCAAAACTTGTTTTTTCCTTCATTAGTTTTATACTTATTAGAGCATACTAAAATTCAAAACATGATACTTAAGGTTGAAAGGTAACTCTTACTGGCAAACTGTTTTTATATATTCAAATATTAAACCATGCCATTACACTATGCAACAAAAAAAAATTTTTCACTGGATTTACAGTATGTAATACTGATTCCTTACAGCAAACTCAAATAAAATTGATTAACAAAATAGCCACATCACGTCAGGTTTCAAAGAGAAAAGCGTTTATTGATTTATTAAAAAATACGCTAAATTAGTAACAAAAAATTTAATTTATCATTAAAAAACTTTTCATTACAGGAATTTCAGGAGAATGAGGTAGCGGCATTGACACTGTTGGTACATATTTCACGGAACTCTCAAATACCATTCACACTTGTTAAACAGAAGTAGCAATCGTCTGTGTGGTTCTGGGGTTCAGACCACTGCATTGGTACGACAAAATGTATTTCTTTTATAGTACCATTGTACCAACCCGTCAAATATTTATAACATTTCAAACAACTCACCCGGGGCAAACACGATTTATCTTGATTTTTAATTGCGGTCTTAAAATAAGCGTCTTAACACTTTTCAAGCACCGGGAAAATTGGCTTTTTTCACTTTTGGGGGAAAATTTACCACAAACCTAACAAAACAAACTAGGCAAATTAACACCAACACTTAGTATTTTGTATATTTAACACTAATCTAACTGTTTTGATCACATTTATATACGAAAAAGTAATATTTTTATGACTAACTTCAAACAAGTGGTACGGGGAGTAAATAAAACAAATTACTAGTTTTCTAGGTTATGAGATGTGATGTCGACACGAAACCTTTTTTTTGTGTACTAGATGTACCTAATAAGAATCACTATTCGAGATGTCCGTGAATTTTTTAGTGTTGCATAGTGTTATTATACAGACTCATTTCCATTTATTCCAGTCTTCGATGCTTAACCCCATTTCATGTAGTTAATTACTCAGATTTAATTGCATTACTACGTAGTGCATTATTTTTAGAATATTTTACAAGTGCGTACTTTTGCTTCATGTGCAAGTCTTACCCGTGTGCACTTACAAAACTGCAACGGTACCATTTGCTGTTCTGATAGTGTCTTAAATTATTGCAGCTACCAGTTACTACAACTAATAGCAACAAGTTGCATGGAGGTCAGAAAGCATTTAGGATTTTACCTCTGCACCTGTGGCAGAACCGAGGTATCTGTAAGGTCAGGATAATGCCCTCTTCTACCTCTATGGATTTAGAAATTATCTTCCTCCTAAGAGTTTTACCTTTTTTATTTGTGGAAGTCTTCAAGTTTCATTTTGTAAAACGAGTATTTTTTTTGGAAGACTTCCATCCCTGGTTAGCAACTTTAAATTGGTAAAGGCCTACCGTGTAAAAAGGTACTTTTTGTCAAAAATTGCTACTAGGCCGGTTGCCAATTTTTAAATTAAGTGTAAAATTTTCAAGTCTCATTCTATCTTAAAGATATATTCATCGTACGGTGTGATCATTTTTAGACACCCGGAACCGACTTATGGAGAACTCTTGAATATTTATTTATTTTTAAATGTAAAAAGGTATGTCAAGAAGTATACTAACGAATTTGACATTTGGTAGTGAGAACGACGCTGGGCACCGCAACGCCAAACAACTTTTTTTTCTATAGACATACCTTTTGTACAACGACTTTGAAAAGCCCTAATTATTTTGAACACACATATTATTTTTGGTCATAGCTGTTGCCATCTTATGATCGTATGCTACGTTTCGCGGTTTTCAAACAATTTGTCAAGTATGCGGCTGTCATACTTTAATCTGATAGCCCTTGTTGGCACACCTAATTAATCTAATAAAGTTAAATTAAGCGAACAGTGTATTAGTAGCTTCTGGCTGAGGTGGTTTCCCACGCTGAAAAATTAGATATAATTCTTATTTATGGAGAAGCAAGAAGAAATTCTCGGGAAGCCATTAGACTATATTGAGAACGCCACCCCGAGAGGTATACCCCGGATCACACTATGTTTTGTCGATTAGAATAAAAAACGGTTTGAACAGATGAAAAAATAGCCGAAATTATTCAGTATTTTCAAAACCATCCATATAACTCAATCAGACAAACAAGCAGGCAATTGAATGTATCTTATGGGGCTAGTCAGAAATCTCTTAAAGCTAACAAATACCATGATAATAAAATGCCAAATTTAAAGTTATTATCACAATTTGATTCGGAACGACGGCTGAGTTTTGTAGCAGAAATAATGATTAAATGTGAACAAGAACGTTATTTCCTGAATCATATATTACGGACGGATGGAAGTCATTTTATCAGCAATCGCAACACTAACAGAAAAAATTATCATTACTGGGCTGACGAGAATCTATACAACGTTAATCAAATTCAGAATCAAGGCCATTATGGTGTTAATATATGATGTGGGATAATTGGGAGACGTTTGTTGGGCCATACTTTTTTGAGAGAACACTAACTAGAAATAGATACCTTATTTCTTGGTTAATATTCTACCAGTTTTATGAGAAAATGTTTCCCCTTATTTTAAGAGGGCATATTTGGCATCAACGCAACGGAGCTCCACCTCATACAAGTGGTGCTGTTAGAGAGTATTTGAATGAACGGGTTCAACGAAGATGAATACGGGTTCACAACCCAGTTATTCAATGGCCACCTAACTCACCAGACCTCACACTGTTAGATGTTCTCTTGTGGAGGACTCTTAAAGATATTGTGTATGAAACCGCGCCAAATGATATTGAGCACCTATAGGCAAAAATATCAGATAAAATTTTTTACAAAGCCACTCATAAAGAGTTAATAAAAAGAATGAAAAAATGCATGCTAGAAGAAGGAAAACATGTAGAAAATTTCTTTTGATGTTTTTTTTTTATTTTTTTAAGTTTCAAAAATTTAATTTTTTAAATATGTAATAAGTTATGTATATGTTATGTTTTTTTGTGGTTTAAAATTCCTGTTTTTTATTATTCAAAGATATTTTATTAAAGGAAAAACCCCAACATCACAGTAATTAATATTGTTATAATTACTGTACAGCTGCCTACTAAATAAATTGTTTGAAAACCACCAAACGTGGCATTCGATCCATGGCAACCGCGATGACTAAAAGATAATATTTTAGAGGTTTTTTGCTGCATAACTTTTTGCAAAGCAATTCAGACCAAAAAACAGTTTAAGGAAAAAATGTTGAAAAAAATAAGGGCTTTCCAATACCGTTTTACAAAAGGTATGTCGATGGAAAAGAAAAAGTTGTTTGGCGTCGCAACGCCCAGCGCCGTTTTCACTACCAAATATCAAATACGTTAGAATACTGCTTGATATGCACACAATAAGATTCTACATGTACCTAAATAACCAGTCAAGTGCAAGTTGAACCCACGCAATTAGTGTTCCTTACGTTGATTACTTTTGAAATAAAAATTTTTGTTACGGAGGTAGAAAATGATCAGTGACTTCATAAAACATACCCCAAATGAATTTTCAACAAATTTTTTTTCCGCTCTACAAACTTACTATCATGAAGTTTTTGCTTTTTTTTAATATACTAGATATACTATTAAAGATAATGCACTCGTGATAATTTTCGTTCAACCTACATCCTATGGAGAATATTCCAGGATTTTTTCAAAATATTTTAAACAGTGCTTTTCGAGATAAGGCGGGGGATAGCGATTTTGGGCAATTTTTTTAAAAATAATGCAAAGAAAGGTGTGTTCAAGTATTACATTGTACATATTTTTAAATTCGTGTTTTTATAAGCTCTCATTTGACACCCCACTCGATGCCTTGGTAAGTTTTTTTTTGACTTTCGATTTCACCCCCCAAAACTAAGTCTTTAGGACAAAACTACATGGGTCTGATGAGGCCATCAATGCCTATATTAGTACCAAATTTCAACTTTCTTTATCAAATAGTTTCGGAGAAAATCGGGTGTGACAGACGGACGGTAACCTAAATGATCTTATAAGTGTTCCGTACGGAACACTAAAAATAAATAAATATCCAACAGTTTTCCATAAATCGGGGCCAGGCGTCTAAAAATGATCACTCTGTACTTATATATTTCCGCGTTCCTTGATCCTATCTCCTCAACTGCTCTGCATATCAACAAATTACATATTTAACTGATATGCAAATAATAAATTTGAATTTACTATAGTAATTTACTCATTTTTAGGTGTTTTATTCATGCCCAAAGGTAAAAACGGGAAAATTACGCGTACGACTATTTGCCTGTAATATGCAGAGTTCTATTGTTGTCCAAAGAACTTTAAACTGATAGGCAGGAAGTTAAGATTTATACTATTAAACCTTCTAATTTCCAGATACTTTCTTATTGTTGAATCTTGCTTTATAATATAAGTAACCTAAAAACTGAAGCTGTATACTATACCTGGTTTCAGACACTCACAATTTTGCCAAATTTTTAATTATACTTTGCTATAATGTACAAACTATTACAGTCTGTCAAGTAAGAAGTGACCGCTCGTATTCTTGAAAAAATATATTTCGAGAACGTTTTTGCCATCAATATATTCTTGGGTGTACTAACAATGGCACAATTATTTCAGTAAGTTGTCTAACCGCCTCCAATAATCGTCTAGTAACTTCGAGGCATGTTGTCGACGAGATTTTCTGCTTACTCTGCAAATTTTTCAAATCTCGCGAGACAATTGAGTTAAAGTCCTAAGAGTAATTCCTCTGAGCTTTCTCTTTACAAGGGACCAACCACTTTCAATTGGGTTGGCATCCGGCGATTGTGAGGGCTACTCTAGTATCTTATCGTGGGCCCGAGCGAGCCGCTTCATGACGTGATTTTTGAATAGCAAAGGTTTTTTCAACGTGCTTCGGAATTTGACATCATGAGCACGAACATGTTCTTGAATGGTCTCATGGGACACATTCAAATTCGAATTTCCTAATTTTGCCGCTCCTTGACGCAACATTAATTTCGGGTACCGTGAAAAGAGAGATACGATTGATTTTTCGACTTTCGGAGTGACTTTGCCTACTGAGCCACGTTTTGGTAAGTCACCGACATTTTTCGTCTCGTTAAAATGATTTACCCACTTCTTCACAACGGATCGACTTTTCCATATATTTAGCGGTTGCGAAATGTGTCATTTTAGGCCCCTTTGGATGAAAACAAAGAAAGACTGCCTCGAACCGACACGCAAGCAAATGACTCATTTTGGATTTTATGTGATTTCGATGAAAGTTGTGAATCTACTGATACTTTTACTAAAATGCATCGTAGACAAAGATTGCCTCTGCCGATTTTTTGTTGAATCCTACCTACTAAAAATGAATTATTCTTCTTCTTACTTGACAGACTGTAATTAATAACTAGAATTTTTTCTTCTTTTTCTTAACGTGCCATGCAAGTTCCTGCTTAGGCGTCTGCACCAAACTTCTCTCATCAGATGAGTCTGTCTAAAGCCGCATTTTGGAGAGACCGAAAATCACTTTTCACTTTCTGTCCAGTGACGAATATTGCGCAGCCATTATAGTCTTTTTTGTTCCATTCCCCTTTTGCCTTAAATTTTACCGTGCAGTTAAAAGCTACAACGTTCCTCACGAATAATATGACCCAAGTATGAAATCTTTCTCCTTTTTATGTTTTCGAATAATTCGCGATCTTCCAAGTTCGCTCCCTCGATCACCTCCTCATTCCTCACTCTATCAACCCAAGGTACTCTCAGGACTCTTCTGAGTTTGCACATTTCAAATACCTCCAATTTGTTAATAGATGACACTTTTAATGTCCATGTTTCAACACCGTACAGTAAAACGGACCAAATATAGTACTTAACCATCCGGTACCTGAGTTGTAGGTTAAGGTTTTTATTGCAAAGGAATTTGCGTAACTTGATGAAACTTGCTCTTGGCTGCTCAACTCTGGCCCTGATTTCCATGTCCGGATCCTATTTGTCACTCACAAGGCAACCCAGGGTGTTAACTCCTTCTATATTCTCGCCATTTATATGAATTCAGACCTCTTGAATTAGATTTCTACTGATGATCATAAATTTTATTTTGTTTATGTTGATATTTAATCCAATATTTTCTCCTGCTTTGTGTATAGCCTTCAATAATGCTTCAAGGGCATCTGCACTATCTGCCAGAATGGCAGTATCATCTGCATATCTGATGTTGTTTATGGGAACACCGTTTACTTTGATACCAAGATCACTCTCCGACACTGCCTGAACGAAGACTCTTTCGACATATAAATTAAACAGCAGGGTTGACAAAACACAATCCTGCCTAACTTCTTTTCTTATTTCAAAATCTTCCGTTGTTTAACCATTCGGCAGTCTTACGTCTGCTAATTGATTCCCGTATAAGTTGGCAATGATTTTTACATCTTTAGAATTTAGCCCTAGTTCAGGTAGATATTTCACGAGGAGGTCATGTTTAACGTTCCTTCTCATAGTCTATGAAGCATATGAATACATCCTGTCTCTAATCCAAGCAATTCTGAACCAGAATTTGGAGACTAAAGATGGCTTCTTTCGTCTCAGAACCCCCTTAAAATCCGATCTGACTATCTCCACTAAGTTCATCGCTTTTCTTGTATAGTCTCGTATGAATGATGCTCGAAAAGAGTTTGAAAAAATGGCTCATGACTAATTTACATTGTTGAGAGCTGGCTGCTTTTGGCAGGGTAATAAATGTAGAACGCAGCCAATCCTTCGGTATTTTCACAGTATCACCAATCTTGTTAAAGTGTTACAAGCTTTGTTAAATTATCATTACTGAGGTTACAGAATGTCTCTGAGAACATGTTATCTGGCCTACTGGCTTTATCATTTTTCATTAGTGAAATAGCATGAACCACTTTAGTCTTCAATATTTCAGGGCCGGACGAATTGTTCGTTAAGAGATCTGGTGAACATGATCTATTATCATTAAACAAATTTGAAGTGTGAACTTTTTCACACTTACTTAAATAAAGAATACTTACCAAAATAATATAAATATTACATTAATACCTTTCATAAATTCAAAACTATCCGTAAATGGTGGATTTAGTCTTTCATGTTTGTAATACTAGGGTGTTTTTGTCATGAAAATGACGTCATACAAAAAATCGATTGATTGTCAAATTACTATCTCTATCCTAAGTATTTTGATAAAATTTTATACTAGTTCATTACGTTTTAAAGCCTTTACTATTGTTTTCCTCCGAAAGATGAATCAAAAGCAATTTGGAGCTTCGCGCGCCCTTAAAGTGAAATTTTCGTAAAAACAGTTTTGATAAGACTGAGACTCAATTTAGGATGACCCCAGATCAGAAACATCGGTTTAAACCAGAACTGGGGAAACAATCAGGCTTGTGGAGAATTTGTTGCTATTATATCAAAAAAAGAAGATCTTAGTGCTGGTTAAAGAAGTTGGAGTATCAAAAATTACAATTTTTAAGATTTAGAAATGAAAAATATTTCATCATAGATTCATAGGTTTTTTTTACATCAGACTAGTAATTCGCAAGGTAGGCCGCTTGAAAAAACGACGAGAGTTATTTATGGCAAATTGTCACAGGTAAGGAGATCTGTTGATATAATTTTGGCGCTCGGCGCTTAGTGCCACCTGAGTGGCGATCGAATTTCCATCTGCAAATCTCTACAGAAACGTAACAAGATCTAGCCATTTCTGAAGCGATTGATCACGAGTAATGACAAGTGGGTCACGTGCGACAATAACGTTTGAAAAAGATTGTGATCGAAAAAGGATAAAACCTCACAAACGATCGCATAGCTCAGATTCGCCAAAAAAGGTGATACTGTGTATTTGGTGCGATTGGAAGAGACTCGGTCATTATGAGGGGGCGCAGCATGGCCAAATGATTCTGTAATCTATTGTCAGCAATTGACAAGATTGAATCAAATAATATGAAAAGGTCGGCCGGACCTAGTCAACAAAAAAATGTGTTGTCTTCCCCCATAACAACGCCAAATCATAAAAACATTTTTAAAGACACGGAAAAAATTGAGAGAGCTTGACCATGAAGTTTTAATGCGTCTACTGTATAGCGCTGACCTAGCATCGTCAGACTATTATTTGTTTCGGTCTCTCTAGAAATTGCTGAATGGTCGTAAGTTAATTAGTGTGAAAATCACTTGTTACAATTTTTTGCCCAGAAACTAAAGGAGTTTTACTGTGATGGAATTAAGGCATTTCCAGGAAAATAGCAGAATGTCATCGAACACCATTGTATTTGCTTCAGTAGGATTCTTTCAAAATATAAAAAGAAATTGTCTCCGTTTACACTTTAAAAGGCTCAATACTTTTAAGAAAACCTTTTATATACCGGATGAGTCAACGATAGAGTAAAGTTCATTATCACATTTGTTTCAGAAACGACGAAAAAATGTTAAATACAATAGTTTTAGGGAATGTTAAGGTGCACAATTTAAAATTATTTTTGAGTAAACAGGGTACTTCAAAAAGGTGTGACCGATATAACATATGTTTTTTTAAATGGAACATCCTATTTTCTAATTTATTTTTATATTCTGTTTAAAATTTTATAACTTTTTTATGAATAATGTTACATACCTAAACCTAGTACTTTTTCTAATATTTCATTTTTTTTTTAAAAATACTAGTTTTCAAAATTATATAAAAAGAACACTATATTTTAATTTCCAATATATTTATAGTCAATTGACAATTGTTTCACCATACAATGGCTTCTTCAGAAGTAAATAAGAAAGAAAAATATTTGGTAGTAATCCTGGTTAAATAGTGCTTAAAACTATCCTTAATTACCTAAGATTATGCTAATCATTTTATTATATTATTTACATACAGAATTATTCTAAGAATGCAAATCTGTGGTACTATTTCCGAGAACTAATAAAGATTAAGTAAGGGTGAATGGTTTAAGTCTACCTGTTCGTTTAATAATTGATTGCAGTTTTTCCGTTTGTTAATGTCAAGACATTCAAGCAAATTTAATTTTTTAGATTTATTTTCTACATGTAGGATTTTTAACGTATCATCAAAATTATGAGATTCATTTATTATGTTATATGAGTTGCGTAATGTGAATTGTTCTTATTTGTTAAATAACTATGTTTATGTTCTTTAACGCGAGTTTCTAAAGATCTACCAGTTTGTCTTACGTAGGTTTTAGTACAAGATCCACAATTTAATAAGTAAACTCCTGATTTTAAGGAATTCTTAGATTTGGTTTTGTTATTCAAAATTATACTCCCTAAGGAATTACTGGTTTTGAATGATATTTTATTGTTCTTTTTTATTAAATGTTTGGAAATTGTTCTAGTTATTTTCCCTGTGTATGTGAGTGTACTAAATTTTCCTTTTTTGTCATTAATTGTGGGATAAATTAGAGAGATTGCTTGTTTAAAGGATTTTTTATTCAAGATATTATCTATAATGTTGAGGTCATATCCATTATTAATTGCTATTTGTTTGATTATGTTGAATTCTTTGTTAAAATTAGTTTTAGTCATAGGGATATGTAACAATCTATGTATGAAAGAGTTAAAAGCTGCCATTTTGTGAGGATACGGGTGGGATGAGCTATTGTGTATGACTGTGTCAGTATGTGACGGTTTGTGAAAAATCGAGAAATCGTGTTTATTGTTCACTTTTGATATAGATATGTCTAAGAAATTTATAGAGTTATTGGTTTCTAATTCTATGGTAAATTTAATATTAGGATGGAAGTTAAGGAGGATTGTTACTTGTCTATCTGTTCCCGTGAAACAGGAAATGATATCGTCAACATATCTATACCAGTAAACAATATTTTTGCTTACCGCGTTTTGATGAATTTTTAGCTCTAAATGATCCATGAAAATTTCCGCTAGTAACGGACTTAAAGGATTACCCATTATTAGACCTTCTTTAGATGTATAAAAGTTGTCGTTGAATTCAAAATAATTTTGATCCAAGCACGTCGTAAGTAAATCTAAAATATCCCGTTTAATAATTTCGTTTACTTTATTCTTGATTAAGAGCTTATCTACTAATTCTATGACTTCATATGGTGGGATACTAGGAAATAAGTTTTGTACATCAAATGAGATAATTCTAGAATTTTCCGGTAAGTTAATATTTTTAATTTTATCGATTAGTTCATAGGTATTGGTTATACTATATTTCGGTTTAAATTTGTAATGTTGTCGTAGTAAAGGGATGAGTTTTTTGTGATAGTCTGATTGATGGTGCCGTAACAAACGATACAACTGGTCTAATAGGGAAATCCTTTTTATGTAATTTAATTGAATCGTTCATTTCTAAAACCACATAAGTCAAAATTTAGCAAAATTGAGTTTTTGCTAGGAAACGTCTCCTCAAGGGTACCTACATATTATATGCAAAAGCCACGTAAGTCGTATTTACGGTTAACGAATTGCCGCCTATCCACTTCCACCGTTTGTTGCAAAAACCACATTAGTCACAGACTTATGTTGTTTTTGCACGGATTTTCTAGCGAGGGTTTGAGTTGAGTGGGAGATAAAAAGTGTTATCTCTGTTCAGATACCAGTCAAATTGATGGCAAACCGATCCCAAACTATCCAACTCATGCGCACTTTGATATGGGGACCCCAAAAAAATAGAAAATATTAAGCAAGTTAGAAAGAGTATCCTTGAACAGCATATTCCATTTTATGACGGGATTTTCCACTGGCCTACCGCGGAAGGACAGAACCAGGAAGAATATTATGTCGAAAATGACCACGAGTTTGATTATGTGCCTTAATTAATTATTAAAATCAGGAATATTATTGTTTGTTTGTATTTTGAAGCATTTTTAATAAACCCTTTTGACAGTTTGTTGACTTGTTTTCTTTTAAAGAAGGAAAATGATAACTTCAAAATTATATTCAGTGCAAAAACCAAGTCTCAAGAAAAATTTTTTTTTTCTTAATGACAACGAAAATAAACTACATGTATCATGTGATAAACTATGTAACTACTTAAATAATTTGAATTAAATTAAATTTTTTCCTCTTATAAAGGATAGTTTTAGTTTAATAAAGTTTTTTTCGCCTACTGAAAATTTTACTTTTTTGACTTATGTGGTTTTTGAAATGAACGATTCAATTAGGGAATATAATTTTGGAGCCTGTGGATTCATTATTGTTAAAGTGCTTTTTTCAAAATCATTCAAAATTGTGAGATCTTTTAAAGTAGATTTTATTAGTTTTTTGGTAGACTTTTGTTGGGTCATTATTTAATACTTGAAATTTGTCTGTGTTAAGAAAAGAAAGAGTTTTAAATATATATTGTTCTCTAGAAATAGCTACCACAGACTTACCCTTATCGGCTCTAGTGAATATTATGTTGTTTTCTTTGGCTTTGGTTTTGATCGATACTGCTGTTTTCTGTTCTCTAGCTTGTCTTGGTTGTGGTTGTTCAAATAATTCTTTTTTAATCTTTTGGCTGTCATGTATTTAAAATGTGGGTCTTCATTAGATAACGCTAATTCACATTCAACTCCGAGGATTTCTCTTCATTTTTAGGTATCCTTAGGTTTTAAATTGTACTGTAATCCTTTTTCAAGTAGTCCTGATTCCTCTTCTGTGAATGTTGAGTTAGTAAGATTAACAAATCTCTTGTGAAATGTATGGTCCGTAAAGTGTTTGGTTTCTGGCTCTATTGTCGGGATTTTTCGTTTGTTGGTTGTTCTGAGGGTTTGAAGTTTTTTGTTTTATGTAGTGAATTTTTTGGCAATTATCGAATTTACTTGTTCTCTGACTTTCCTATCGAAGATATCAAATTCAATATTTGTTGATCTGTGAGCAATTTCAGTATGTATTACTTTGAGATATATGTTGTACTTATCCCTTTTACTGTATTGTATATTTTCAAGTACCCATCTCTTAAGTCCAATTTGTTGTGCAATTTTAGTGGCTTTAGATTGATTATCTGTTTTAAGGCACATATATTTAGGATAAACTCTGAACTGTGTACACTGTTTTAGTTTTCAGTTTTGTAAAAAATTGCCAGTAGCGCCATTGTTTTTGAAGGTGGAATACTCATAATTGGTACGAGCATTCTATAGAGATGAAAAAAAAGACACATGTAAAGAAATTTGAGTTAGATGCTACAGGGTGTTCAAATTCATACATTTGGACTAATTTAATTAGAACTAATTAATTTAGAAAATCTTTTAAGTGCTTGATGGAACGGTTTGATGGTAGTGCTAGCGTTGAATATACGAAACGGAAATTAGTAAACCAGAATACTACCAATGAGGAAAAAGAAATGGAGATTTTACTTTTTGTTGAAGACAATCCCCAGGTCAGCAGCCCGTCGACTAGCTTACTTATCTGACACATCCCAATCTACGGCTCAACGCACCACGAGAAAATCATCATCCCTTTCATATGGAGCTACACCAAGTACTTCAAGACCGTTATTTTGAACGACGAGTAAACTTTTGTACCACCATGAATGGAGCAATAGAGGCCGATCCAAATTTATTATCCAAAATAGTGTTTTCTGATGAAGCTACTTTTCGCAGTAATGGAGAAGTTAGCAGCCACAACATGCATTATTATTCAACAGTTAATCCATTTTGGGTCCAGGAAGTTTGAAACCAAAACCATCGGTCGCTTAATGTATGGTGTGGTATATTAAATTTTCGAATTATTCGTCCATATTTTTTCGCGAACTGCTTAACGGGCCTAGATATCTAAATTTTTTGCAAAACAAATTACCCCAGCTTCTTGAAGAAGTTGATAACTTAGAAAGGGAACAAATGTGGATTCAACAAGACGGCGCTCCTGCTCGTTACCACCGGGAAGTTTGAGAATTTTTAAACGATCGTTACCCACAAAAATAAATCTGTAGGGATGGATTCATTCAGTAGCCCCCTCGATCATGTGACTTAACACTTTTAGACTTCTTTTTGTGAGGCTGCATTAAAGGTCGTGTTTATGTGAATCGCTCTACAACATCAGTAGATATGGAAAATAGGCTACGGGATGCGTGCAGGACAAAAACGCCCTTTATGCTAAGGAAAGTGAAGAAAAATCTAGTAAAACGTCTAAACGTGTGTATTCAAGTAGACGAGCATATTTTTGAACATTTATTACGTCATAATAATTAATCATTAGATAAGTTAAAATATATTAAGATAGATATTAACTCTTTATTTATGTTTTCTCAATAGCGTAAGTGTATTAAAAACAAGGGTAAAAATTGAAAAATTCAAAATAAATCGAAAACTATTAGAAATAGGTATATAACATACTTAATAAAAGTTGGAGGATTGTGTAAAATCTATCAGAAAAAAATAATAATATACAGGGTGTGCCATTTAAAAAATTTGAAATATTTCAACATAAAATAGTTGAAATGTATAAATTTATTTTGAGGACCCTGTACCATCTAACTTAAATTTCTTTACATATATCTTTTTTTTCATCTCTATAGAACGTACTAATTATGAGTATTTCACCTTCAGAAACAATAGCGCTACTGGCAAATTTTTACGAAACTGAAAACTAGTATTTTTCTAAAAAATTGAAACATTAGAAAAGCTACTAGGTTTAGGAATATCACATTATAAATAAAAAAAGTTATAAAATTTTACGCAGAATTTAAAAATAAATTAGCAAATAGGAAGTTCCATTTAAAGAAATATATGTTATATCGGTCACACTTTTTTCAAGTAACCCAACCCAAAAATAATTTTAAACTGTGCACCGTAACATTCTCTAAAACTATTGATTAAAGTTTTTTTCGTCATTCCCGAAACAAATGAGATAATGAACTTTACTCTATCGTTGACTCACCCTGTGTATATATATATATATATATATATATATATATATATATATATATATATATATATATATATATATACATATACATACATATTGTATTTATATATACATATATATATATATATATATATATATATATATATATATATATATATATATATATAAATATAAATGTATATATATATATATATATATATATATATATATATATATATATATATATATATATATATATATATATATATAAATAAATATATATATATATATATATATATATATATATATATATATATATATATATATATATAGGTATACATATGTATGTACATATACAGTTCCGAGTGATTAGTAGATTGAACAATTTTTGATTATATGTAAAATTACGCACTGGAATAATGGAATAATATGCATCACATGGCTAACACTTCATTGCCAGTCTAACTCATAAGAATATTTTCCAAATAACTGCAGTATAATTATGAATATAAATCTATTCCATAAACTAAAAATTAGCAGTAGACGAAAAATAATTTTAAACTTTTTTTTTGTATAGCTTAGTTTTATGAAATTCGTTTGTAATATTTAGGATTTTCTTAATTTCTATTCTATTTGCTATAGTCTAAGTAAAAATTATCAACAGAAATAACTTGGACAGCTGAGCTAAAAAAACTTACGTAGATTCGTGCTACGGTTATAAGTGAGTGTTGTGAGATAAAGTTAATATTTTCTCTCAGGTAAACTACGCCACTTATCTCAAATATTGTTAAAACAAAAGCCAAGTATATGTTTGCCCATACTACCTTATATATCCACTTATATTTAGTTGACATTTTAAAAATCAATAGTACTGAATTGTGTAGAATTACTTTTTTAGCTATAAACAAAAAATAATATTAATAATACTAATTTAGTATGTTTATAATATGCTTATTTGGACTTTAAGTATCCAATTTTACTCCTTTCGGGATATCGTGTTTATGTAACTTTGAGATATTTTAACATTAGAAAATTTGCCATAAAACAGAAGCTCAATTTTCGATTTTATTGAGTAAATCGAAGACTACAGATATATTAACCAGTGGCAAATTATGATATGAAGTAATTGTTGATCAGCGGGTTACTTCAGTAAGCATATGTTGTACCAAAGTAATAATAACTTCTAATTCTTCAAATCTTACATATTTTTAAATAATAATGTAATCATGTACTTGATAAATTTTTAAACAGAAAGTTATTAAAGCCATACCGACAGCACCCAACGACATAAAGCAATATGAAGGATAATTGTATCAAGCGCCTGAAAGCTTGAATTTCTTGAAAAGGTTAATAATAAAGACACGGATATAAAGAAGAGAAGGGGACCAAAAATATTTGGTGATCTGAACGGTAAGGCTGGCCGTCAACCAAAAATGACGACGCCATGGAGAGCTAAACATAAATATCACAGCAAGAGACTAACAGTAACGTATTCAAATAATTAATTGAAAATATCTAATAGCTTCTTTAGGCATATCCATGCTTGTATAGAAATAATTGTTATGAATAAACCAGCTCTCTAATTCATTTATTTATTTAGGCAAAAATGTTACTTAAGTAAGTTAACATATTTAAAGAATTTTTTTACAAAATTAAAATGGGAATGCATCGCGCTTCTGGCATAAGATGCATAATCATTGACATAATTTAAAGGGGACCTGGCATCTTACTACATCTAGTTACGAAAATTTATATTTTATGGTGTTATTGTACCAAATAAGGAAAAATAACCGGTCAAATGCAAGTTGGACTTGGGCCATTAGTGTTGATTGCTTTTAAAATAAAAATTTTTGTTACAGAAGTAAAAAATGATCAGTGACTTCACAAAACACATCCCAAATGAATTTTCAGCAAAGTTTTTTTTTTCGATCTTTACTGAAAACTGATGACTTTGAAATTTTTTTTTTTTTTTATATATACCAGATAAATTATTAAAGGTAATGCATTCATGATAATTTTCGTTCAATCTAAACCGTGTGAAGAATATTCCAGAATTTTTTCAAAATTTTTCGATCAGTACTTTTCGAGATAAGAGGGGGAGGACAGCGATTTTTCGCAATTTTTTAAATTAATACGAAGAAAAATGTAAGCAAATATTACATTAAATATATTTTGGAACTCATATTTTTACAAGCTTTCATTTGACATCCCACTCGATGACCTGGTAAAATTTGTTTTCGCTTCCAATTTCACCCCCCAAAGCAAACCCCTTAAGTCAAAATTTAAGCTTCAAAACTACATAGGTCTAATGAGGCTATTAATTCCTATATAAGTGCCAAAGTTTAACTTTCTATGTCAAATAGTCTCGGACAAAATTGGGTGTGACCGACAGACCGACGGCTGTGGTGAGGCCATCAATTCATATATTAGTGCCAAATTTCTACTTTCTATGTCAAATTGAAAAAGAATCGAATGTGACAGACAGACAGGACAACGAAGTGATCTTATAAGTATTCCGTACGGAACACTAAAAAAGATTCTTCTTGGTTTACTGAAGTTAACTACGCAGGTTTGGAAATAGCACTTGTTCATGTTAAGAATTTTATTTGTAGCAAGTATCAGTATCAAATTGGTGTTTTCAAAGAATAAAAAATGCTGTATATGCGAAATATTTATTAAAAATACTTAAAATGCAAAGTAAACCCAACGAAATATACAAGACTTTTAGGAAGACAAAAAAGAATCTCTAGCTTAAATATATTTCGAAACATGTCTTAACTGAAAGTATGTTTAAACGAAAGAAAAAAACTGCGCAAATAGGAAAAGAATTGGAAATTCTTCTATATTTTCAAGGCCTTTATTATTAGAAAAACTACACGAAAATTAAGATTTGCTACGTATTTAATTTTAAAAAATTCGTATGGTCTTATATCAGTTGCTATGGATGGTCTCAGCAAATTCTAGTGGGGAAACATACTTGGAAATAATAATGAAAATTTACTACCACCTAATCATAAGAAAATCTAAGCTACACAAGATTCTCGTAGTTAACGGATTCTTTACATGAAACTTTCCCATTATGCACTGACAGATTTGAAAGACTGAGATGGTCACCAAATAAATTTAACTGTACTGGAGACTTTTTATGCAACAATTTAAGAAAAAAACTAAAAAATGAAAGATACTGGACACTGAATTGTCTCAAGGAAAAAATTACACAGGAGAAGTAAAATAATCAAGGTCAAGGAATATTTTTGTCAGCTTTAACAAAACAAGAATGAATTTATGGGAAACGCATTGAACAAAATAGGGAAAAGGCTGAAACGTAATCAATTTTAATTTATTTGTAATAGTTTTTATATTAGTATTTTCTTTCATTTAAACGTTTCGTTTAGAGTTGTTTTAAAAAAAATTAAGTAAGGGATTTTGCTATGCCTTTAATAACATCTTGTACATCGTCATTGTGCTTGCTTTTAATATAACCGTCTTTAACAAATATTTCTTATATATTTTCGTTTTTCATTTTCCGATAAAACCATTTTGGGACTTATAAATAAGAATTCGTTTTAACTTTTACTGTCAAATTCTTAATGCAAATAATTGACCCTAACAATTAGTGTGACTGTCAATCGGGTATACCATATTTTGTACAAATTACACAATATAACATAAATATTGGCGTCTCTAGAGAACAGAACAATAATATATAGGGTTTTCTATTTAACAAATATAAAATTTATATCACATCTTAAAATTGCGATGTGAAATGTTTTAACTACTTTAAAAAATATGAGAAAAATACTAAAATTTCTCTATTTAAGATTTTTACCTAACTCTCTAAATAGGGGGCTTGGAGGGTGGACCAGTTATAATGAATAAACCTGTACGTTAATAAATGGGAGTGGATGATGCTCTATTAACAGATATTAAAGTAACGCAACTCATTCCATATAAAAAGAATAAAACGAATCAAATTACAGAAAAGAGAATGGGTTTCGCCAAACCACAATAAACCTGAAAAATCAAAAAGTATCTTGCATCACGAGAACTTAAGAGATATGTAATGGACGAAAAGACATCGAGTTGAATTTGTTATCATATATAAATAGTAGCACATATTATCGTGCAGGTAACTAAACACCTTAAAACTCAATTGCACTTTTGGTTAAGTTGGGAATGTAGAATCTTTGGCACAATGACACTACTCAGTATATATCACCTACACCAAACGCTTTATTTTTGCACTCGACGAGCGTTTTGCTAACCGTATTAACTTCATCAGGAACGATGATTGACTAAAGCTAAACTACAAATCTACCTTATTTATACTTAGCCTAACCCTTGAATTACTCAAGCGGAACTAATGGCATAGGCAAGGCCATCAGTTCCAGTCAAGTAACCAGTACAGGGGACTATAAGGAATAGGCCCTCTGCCTTTATTTAAATTACTTTTACATTTTATAATTTCCGTACTTTCGTATGCGTTCAACAATCTCCTATCAGATAGATTTTTAATTAATCTTAGATTATCTTATGTTACAATATGATCAGCTTCAAGGGTATGTTTGGCAATGCTAGAATTTTCTGCTCTACTGTATTTTAAGTGTGCTAACTGTTCTTCAAATCCTGTTTTAACTGAACTTTTAGTTTGCTCAACATACTTTTTGTCATAATCATTACAACTAATTTCATAAATTCCACTTTTCTCACAATTAGAAATCTTATCTTTGGGATTTCTTGAGATATTCTTCAGTTTGTCTGGTGACTGTCTATAGACTAAGGTGAGGCCTACCATATTAAATACCTTATTGAGTCCCCTGCTATATTTCGGATTATATGGTATGGAGACATACTTGGTGTTATTTTCTTCGCGTGTAAAAAAGGTGAAATTCTGAATATTTAACCTGAACTTATATCTATTTATTAGCTTGTTTACTAAGTCATTATCATAACCATTATCTCTATTTCATATTTCTAATACGATTCTAATACGATTCCTTTCATTATTAAAATTTACTCTATTCAGAGGAGAAGTAACTAAACGATGAACTAAAAAATATAATGAGGCTAATTTGTGTTGTTTGCAATGAAATGAATCATTAGAAATATATCTATCTGTTATTTTTTCCTATAGATATCAAATTCTAATCTATTATTATTTTTAATAATTAAAATATTTAGAAAAGGTACTTGTAGTTTGTTCTGTTGTATGATTCCATTAAATTCACTTACGAAGTTGAGAACAAAAGACAACTGCCTTTTCTAGATATTTTAATTATTAAAAAGGTCAATTAAAACACTATTTAAAGAACATTTAGCACACTTAAAATACAGTAGAGCAGAAAAGTCTAGCATTGCCGAACATGCCCTTGAAGCTGATCATATTGTAACGTTAGATAATCTAAGATTAATTAAAAATCTATCTGATAGGAGATTGTTGAACGCATACGAAAGTATGGAAATTATAAAATGTAAAAGTAGTTTAAATAAAGACAGAGGGCCTATTCCTTATAGTCCCCTGTACTGGTTATTTGACCGGAACTGATGGCCTTGCCGATTCCATTAGTTCCGCCTGAGTAATTCAAGGGTTAGGCTAAGTATAAATAGGGTAGATTTGTAGTTTAGCTTTAGTCAATCATCGCTCCTGATGAAGCTAACGCGCGTCGAGTGCAAAAATAAAGTGTTTGGTGTAGTGGTGATATATACTGAGTAGTGCACTTTTGGTAAAAATAAACCTTTTTATTTTTCCAAAGAAATTTGTTATTCATATTCACTTAATGGATCGTAGGATTTCCATGTCAACCAGGTTTTGAAACTTTTAAGAATTAAGTGATAGGAATTTATTTTCTTGCAATAAAATGCTTTTAATGTTTCGTATAGATTATAAATATTCCAGTCAGAATACAATTGTGAGGTGAAATCGTCGGATATTTCTACTTTTTTTTTTTTACTCGTCTCGACGAATCCACTAAGGAAAAAATATTGCGACCGTTGAAAAATTGGGGCAACACCCTCATAAATGAGAGAATTGGCTGGTCTTTTGTTTTTTTAGCGTATTTTTGCAATTTTATCATAACTTTATGGAAGATAAACTAAAAATTCTAATGGATTTTAATTCTACATAAAAAAAAAGACGAAAACTTTAAGGGGCTATGGATGTCATTTGAACCTTCTGGTCGGGAAAAATTGGCTGTTTTTGTCGTTTTTTTTGTCATTGTCTATGTTTAACTTGTGTACTTGCAGACTCTAAGTTAAGTTAACTCTGGAAATATGTTCCATGGACATTACCTTAATTGATCTAAACATAATTTTAGTCATTTTTTATATATTAGACATATTTTTCACTCCTTATAATGTTGTTAAATATTACCGATTAACGTTTTTTTTTCTTCTGACGAATTTTTTAAATAACTTTTTTCAGTATACTACTACCTTACCCAAAATATCAGAAAATATTCCTTACTCCGTAGGTTTTCATTTGAGATATTTAAGAACTCATTTAAAGAATCTGGGCCCGAGAAATTGGCCATTATAATCTCAAATTTAATTTTTTTAATGCAAATTTACAATTTTTTTTTTAATTTTCTATAATATTTTCTGTAATCAAAGTTATTTTTAATTATTATACAAAGGTTACTGTACATGTTGAGTGGCTGGTGGAAGTTATTTGGTGCTTAGGCTAAAAAAACTGGCCACTCAAATCGATGCATTCGTACACTTCACTTCGGTGCCTGTCCGTTTGTCACACCCGATTTTGTCCGAAACTACTTGACAGAAAGTTGAAATTTGGTACTAATGTGAGAATTGATGACCTCATCAGAGTCGTGTAGTTTTGAAAGTTAAGTTTTGACTTATGGGGTTAGTTTTGGGGGGTAAAATTGGAAGTGAAAAAATTTTTTTTTAATAGGTCATCGAGTGGGGTGTCAAATGAAAGCTTGTAAAAATGTTCAAACATATATAAATATCTATCTATCTATATATATATATATATATATATATATATATATATATACATATATATATATATATATATATATATATATATATATATATATATATATATATATATATATGTATATGTATATGTATATATATATATATATATATATATATATATATATATATATATATATATATATATACATATATATATATATATATATATATATATATATATATATATATATATATATATATATATATGTATATGTATATATATATATATATATATATATATATATATATATATATATATATATATATATATATAATGGAATACTTGCGCGCACTTTTCTTTATGTTATTTTTGAACAATCGCGAAAAATCGCTGTCCCCCCATTTATCTCGAAAAGTACCGATCAAAAACTTTTGAAAAAATTCTAGAATATTCTCCACGGAGTGTAGATTGAACCAAAATTATCACGAGTGCATTATCTTGAATAATATATCTGGTATATAAAAAAATACAAAAACTTCAAGGTCATCAGTTTTCATTATACAACTTTGTTGAAAACTCATTTCGGGTGTGTCACTGATCATTTTATACCTTCGTTACATTTTTTTTTTTATTTTAGAAGCAATCAACGTACAGAACACCGGTTATTAGTTATAAAATCACCGTATGTCTTACAAGGAGAGGCCAGAGCATTTGGATCACCGATTTGGATGAAACTTAGTGGAGAGTCAGGTTTCACCGATATAATAAGAATCCCGTTAGATGTTTTATCTCATAGGATTTTTTTAAGAAAATTAATTTTGTTTGGCTTCATAATGTTTTGAAAAAGTAGTAATATTTCTATTAAATAAAAAATACATTGCTATAACAATTTAAATATAATTTGTTATTTAACTAGTTAAACTCTTATCATTAAAGTCATTATTTTGCGCAGTAACTTTATAATTTAATTATATTATCTTCATATAAAATTTACATTTACAGTTAATTTAAGAGTTTTTCTACTTAGCATAAAGAAAAAATGAATTTTTTGTTTACAAATCCCGACTGTTACAAGAGAACTATTTTTTGCTCAATTTTTTGCAAAACGTCACTACTATAGTGTACTATTAGTATGGTCACTAGAACTATACCTAGTTATAAGGCCATCGTTTCTGATTGGTTGAATGTCGCTGAGTATCTGGATGTATAAGTAAAGTAAGAGCAAGAGCATTAAAAAATCGAGTTATAAAGCAACATTATACTAGTTACTTTACTTTAAAGATATAAAAACAAAATTGATCAAAATAAAACTGGGGAATAATTATGTTTTTAAATGTAGTAATTATTAAATAACAGAAATTAAATAAATACGTTAATAAAAATATTTACAAATTGTACAAGAAATTATTTAATAATAACTAAAAATGAGCCTATGCTTATAGATCGGTAATAAATTATGGTTTACCTCCTCGTAAAGGTTCAAATTACTTGCTGAGAATTGTGCTAACAAAGGGAGGAATGAGGATTTGAATCACAAATTTAATAATTTAACTCAGCCACTCAACATGTACTGTAACCTGTGTATAATAATTAAAAATAACTTCGGTTATTGAAAATATTATAAAGCTTAAGAAAAAATTTAAAAAAAAGAAATTGGAAATTTGCATTAAAAAAAATTAAATTTGTGACTAAAATGGCCAATTTCTCGGGCATAAATTATTTAAATGAGTTCTTAAGTATCTCAAATGAAAGCTTAGGGACTAAGGAACATTTTCTGATATTTAAGGTAAGGTAACAGTATACAGAAAATAAGTTTTTTTAAAAATTCGGCAGAAGAAAAAAAACGTTAAAATTAATTTACAGTTTGCAAGTACCTATTTAATTATAAAAAATGACAAAAAAAAACGACAAAAACGGCCAATTTTTCCCGACCAGAAGGTGAAACCCATAGCACATCTAGAATCAAAATCTGTTAGAATCTTTAGTATATCTTCCACAAATTTATGATAAAATTGCAAAAACCCCAAGAACGGGCCAATTCTACAATTTTTGAGGATGTTGCCCTAATTTTTCAGCGGTCGCAATATTTTTTCCTTAATGTACTCGTCGAGACGAGTATTTTTTTTTTTTTTTAGAAAAAAAAGGAGCAGTATCCGATGATTTCTATTTTTGGCTTGTTTTGGTCGTATTCTGGCTGGACTAAAAATTTAATAACAATATTAGTGCACTGCTTGGATCACGACAAGGAGTGTTTTAAGACAAAAGAGTGATCATGACTTACCAAGAAGTAGAATTATAGATTCCTTTTCTGACATTTTTTAATAAATTTTAAATTATACCTCGACTCGACTAATATTTGTACCGACAGTTTTTAAGGACTTATAAAAAGGAATAAAGTACATTTGGTATTGCCCGAAATTCGGAAAACGTATCAATTAATAGTTGTTTCATAAAACTCATTATTTAATATTATATCAGCTCATCAAGTAATGTCAAAGTTTACTCGAATTTAATATTTTAATAATTATCTTTTTTTTTTCAATAAGCTTTTGGGTTAATTTACTTGATCACACAAAAGAATTAATGAAAATTTATTTCAGAAAATGTTTCCTTTTTTATCACAAATCTAGTTTCTTATTATGACCATACATAAATACTATTTATATAGACCGTGAATTTATGAGATACTGGATTCAACTAATTTTTCATAGTATGATATTATTTATTTTGCTGTTCATCGAAACTCAACATTCTTTTTCATACCCTCACTTTGCTTTGTCAAGCTGTCACCAGTTACTATAAATTATTTGTTCATCAGCAATTTATTATAAAAAAAGGGACTTCAGCAATTAGCATTCCATACCGTGATCGCTGAAATAATCTATGAAATAGCTTCATCGTCAATATAAGAATTACCAAGAATATACAAAAAGCGAGACATCTTTGTAGTAAAAGTTTAAAATAAATATTTACTACTTAAATATTTGTTTAATTATAAATAAATAAAATAAAATTATTTTGTCTCGGTACCTATCCGTTAGTCACCAGTCATCATGGAAATTGAATTTATCTGTAATTGGCCAAATGTTTAAAGCAGTAATGTATATGGGTATATTACTGATTGCACCGAATACGTATTGATATATAATTGCTCTTAGTCCCGGCTAAATTCACAACTTTCCACGAAAAAAATCTTCACCATATTATCAAGTCAAATAGTTTTTTTGTTACACCAGATAAAATAATTAGCAAACGTAATGCACTCGTAATAATTTTCGCTCAATCTACCTTATGGAGAATATTCCAGAATTTTTTCGAAATTTTTTGATCAGTACTCTTAGAGATAGAGTGGGAGGAGAGCGATTTTGGGTCATTTTTTAAAAATAATATAAAGAAAAATTTGCGCTAGTAGGGTAGGGTGGTCTAAGAGCCCGAATTCTTTAAGCTTGTTGATATAAAATGTACTTAGAATAATCAACTTTAAAGAAACTTAAATTAATAGATAAGCAGTAATCAACAACATTAGGAACATTTAACAAGTATTGTTTTGTATATAAGCGATGGAAACAACTTTGCCAAATGCGCATTCTTATACGACCGATTGGTTAAGAGTGCGTGTTTTAGTCAATCAAAGGTATGGACTATCCTTATTATCTTTTTTAATCCTCACAAAGGTCACAGATGAAGGTATCTTGTCCACAATAATTGATACATTTCTCGTACCACCATAATTTGCATGTGAAACATTCGATCCACTCTTTCACAAGAGGTTCTGCATACATTTCTTCACAGCCGCCACATTTCCAAGTTTTCTTGCTCTTTTTCAATGGTCTTTTTTGCTTTTCTTTGGAATTTTTGTGTTTTGAGATATTTTCTAATCTAATTCTTTTGACTTTCAGCTTATTTTTCCTCTCTATTTGTTTCTCAAGTTATTTTTTAAAAGGTGAGCTACTAACTATTTCGGATTTTTTGTGTTTTCCATTCGTGGATCTCACAACTTTCGATTTCGGAAATGGTGACAGATCAAATACTTTCATGTAAGCTTTATCCTTCGAACAACCTGGAACTGTGTCAGGTATTATTGGAGTTTCGTTTGCTTTGGCTTGGACCATTTGTTTGGCCAAAACATTGCTGGGAGTATCGGCCGATATCTTATTTGGCTGAACAGGCTCTTCAGCTTATTTGGTAGTAAATGTGTATGGCTCATACACTGGACCTATTATTTGTCAGCGTCTTCATTTGGTTTAGTAGTAGATTTGATAGCCTCCTCTCGTTCAGATGCATCAACTGACTGTACATAATCTTCATTTGTTTCGTTAGTGGATTCAATAGGATCTAACTCTCGTTCTGTAACAATACTAACCAAGAAATCGACGTCT
Organism: Pachyrhynchus sulphureomaculatus; assembly: GCA_019049505.1. NCBI lineage: Eukaryota > Metazoa > Arthropoda > Insecta > Coleoptera > Curculionidae > Pachyrhynchus > Pachyrhynchus sulphureomaculatus. The sequence goes on from CM032455.1 coordinate 117,156,613, forward strand.
GTAAAAATATCGGGATCATAGGGATATACACCCGAAATCTTAAAAGTTTCAACAGCGAGTTGTACTAATGCAGTCCGGTAAAACCTGGTGTAAATAGCGATACCATTTGATAAACAGTTACTACTAGGCCTGGATGATTACGCAACCATTTTTCGCATTCACTTGCGTGTATTTATTCATAAGTGCATAGAGATTGATGAAAAATCGCTCCATTTGCGGTCTATTAAACCTCATAGCTCGTGCCAGACTTGTGTTCGTCGGCTTGCGCAAAGATAAGTCTGGATGGTGCCGTAAGTAGCCACGCAGCCATTATTTACCAGCTATTTTGGTGTCTTAGTTAAATCTATAAGGTATCTTATTTTTTCAGCATATTTGTAGGCGAGTACACGAAGAGCTTTAGGAGTTAAACCAAAAAACATGTCATCAATCTTTTTCAAGTAATTGACTTTCGGAGAAAACGTAATGTCAAATCTGCCAAATTTTGTGGCAGTAAGAATGCTACGTAAACGCTTCCTAAGGCTGGACTCAGGCATGCCGAGTGAGGATGCCACTGATTCGCTTACTTTCTCCAGCTTCTATCCTTCTACAAGCTTCATCAATTTAACGTTGAGAAACACTCTTCCGTTCCGTAGTTCTCTTCCTTCTGGAACTCATTCTAAAAATAATAAGACAAGAAAACATTAAATAAATTCATTTGTAAACTTGTGGTGGATAAGAGTCCGCGTGCACACTTATCATGCACCGCACTGCGCAATCTTACACACTACCGCATATATAAACTTTCCCAACTACTAACGCCATTTGACAAAAAAAAAAAAACTAAAAACGTTTTCGTGGCCCATTCAAAGTTGAAGGAATTAGTCTGTTGCTGACTAGTATCAAACTTCTATATTATAATGCTTACACGCCAGATCATAGTTCTAATTTGAAGAAAAATTAAATCAAAACACATTAAAAACTTCAAACTTACCTGGCGCGTTCCTCAAACGCTTGTCAAAACACGAAGTTAGCTCCAAGCTGCATTTAGTTGCCGAGTTACGACGTGTGCGCACTCTTACACCAACCTACCCTATTACCGCATATATATTTTTTGATGACATTGCAAAACATTTTTTTTTCACTTTCGATTTCACACCACAAAACTAACCTCTTAACTGTTTTATACGGAACACTAAAAATTATATGCATACAAATTATAAATACATGTTATAAATTTTTATACCATTATGAAAAATAGTGATAAAAGATGCTTCCCTAAACTAATGAGAAAATCGAGCCGGAAGATTTACAGGCAGATATGTATGTCCATGACTGTAGCAAATCACATAAAAAATAATTGCTTTTAATCTTGACATGTTATTTACATTATCGGACTCGTCCGGAGGGTGCAGTAAGATGGGAAGAGAGAGAAAATCCCTATAATTTTCTTATTTTGAATACTACACTGGATATTTATGCCGAGTCTGATTCTAATCCTCGTATCGGTGTGCTCTAGAGGAATCGTATTCTGGATCTTCGTAATAATAGATGTGTTGATGATTATTGTATGTATAGTCAGAGTTGACGAGATAGATTCTTTGTGGATTAGGTCGCAAATTGGGATTTCTATTGGAACTCTTAGGGCCACTTTATGGTTAATAAGTATGTTGTGAAGGTTTCGTATAATTTTAAGAGAAGCCGCTAGTGTGCTGTGGATGATTTGGAGTATGGTTAATGCTTCCACATTTAAAGTATTTTGGGGGTTGGGAGGTTGATCTTTTCAGTACTTGATTTTGTCTTGGAAGCTGTGGTTTAACTATCCCTTGATTTTTTAAAGTAATTTAGCTGTAGCCCTCTTCTAGTTTGCGGTTGGGCTTACAATAAATTCGTTGGGTTATCTGCGTGGATGAGTTTTTCTAGTCTAGAATCTGAATTTAGATTTCTTGAACTAGCTGACTGGGTAGCTTTGCTTCTATGCCTATTTTTAATGTGAATTAATAATAAAACTTTTTGATTGCTGATTGGAATATCATAGGTATGCTCACATACATTTAAGAAAGAGTAACCGCAAAAAAATATGAATTTTAACCCGTTTTTACAACTTTCATAACTTGGAGATAAAAAAAGGAAACTTAACGTAAAAGGTCTTAAAGCTAATTAAAAATCTAGAAGGATTTATCCTTTAATTTTTTTAATTATGGGTAATTACCCCTATTTTGGGGGTTAAAAGTGTGAAAATAAATAAGTTTTTAACAGAGAATTAGAAAAATATTTATGATACATGAAAATAGGACAATAGTTTTACGTATTTACGTATTTTCAACCCAATACCGTATAATAAATTAAAAACCACACTCTAAAAGGGGGTTACAATAAGAAGGGTATCCTGCTATTTATATATCCAGTCTTTAAGCTGAAAAAATCCAGAAAGTTAATGAAAATAATACTGACAACATACCACGGAATTTAATTCCAGGTTTTTTAAAGTTATAGCTGAAGGTTAACTGCCCTCTCTGAAATACGTTTCAATACCGTTATAATGTAAAAAATAACTTCATTTTCATTAAATAAAAAAATTGACTCCAAACGGCAGGGAAAAATCCAGAAAAATACTGCGATGATATCGCGTGAGTTTCACGTTTCCAAAATTTATCGCCAAACCGTAACCACCCCAAAATAGGGGGTAGTTACCCCTAATTAAAAAAATGGAAAAATAGACCTTTTACGTTAAGTTAGCTTCTTTTGTCTCAAAGTTATGAAGGTTGTAAAAACGGGCTAATTTTGCTGTCACCTTTTTCCAGAAAGATTTGATCGCCTTCTATTTCCGGATTGATCGAAAATATTTCCGATAATTTATAGGATTGAATTTCGCCTTGTATGACTTTGATATTATCAACTTGATATATCTCAAAAATATAAAGGTATGGGGAATAAACCTTTAGAAAATCAGTTTCAACAAAACATAATATGAAACAAAATTAAAAAATAAATCAGATATACTGGATGATTTATACAACTTACATCAGTACGAGCATCTGAGTCGTACTGTGATTAATCTACCAGGGGCTTCACAAGGTGTTTCTTCTGTAGCTTCTCCAAATGAGAGCGTGAGATAACTGGTCCTATTTTTGTTGAATGAATGCAATCTCCCGCTACCAGTTAGAGCGCTCGTGTTCTGTCATCGTGGACAGAAATCCAATTTTTATATCATAATCTTCAAAATTCACTTTCTAAAAATTTATTTTCTGCTTGTTCAAAATAACAATATTTTTACTTGAGTAACTATTTAAAAATTAGTTGGACATAACAAAATCCTAAACTACAACAAAAAAGGACAAAAGACATTGGAAACTGAAACGGAACATAACTAGACTTGCCTGCTGGAACATAGCATCGTGAAATAGTAGAGACCAAGAGATTACCATTGAAATGAAAAAGCATAACATAGATATCTGCGGGTTATCCAAGACATTGAGTAAAGGATAAGGAACAACCAAAAATGCAGAATATATTTTTATCTATAGCGGGAAAGTCAAACAAGATAGAGCACATTCACTAGTTGTAATGTTACTAAATGACAAATATACGAACAACATTGAATATATCGATAATATAAGCGACAGAATTTTAAGAGTATCCTTGAAGCTCAACCAGACCAACCTTGTAAGCAGCTATGCTCCAGCCAAATCCATCGAAGAAACAGAAAGCTTTTACCGTGCATTAAAAGAAACCATTGAAAAAATAAGTAACAGCCACAAAATAGTAATATTCGGAAATCTTAATGCTTGGGTAGGTAAGGACATCATACTGAGTGTGAAACAAAAATATAACGAAAAGGTCATCATTGAAAATAGGGAGTTGTAGTTAGATTTTTGTACCCAGAAACGAGATGACAATTAATAATACTTTTTTTTCTACATAAAGATCAGCATAAATACACATTCTGTAACAGTATAGGTCAAAAGTCAATGATAGACTTTATAATCACTAACAAAGCTATTGTACCACTACAGATACTTGATGTTAGGGTACTTAATCTAACCAACCTCGGAGCAGACCATAACCTAGTTTTGTGCAGAATACTGATAGAACAGCCCTTTAGAGCCTGAAATTCTCCTACATACATTAAAAAATATAATATAGAATCATTTTCATCGGAAAGCATAAAAATACTCTATGAGAGCAGATTAGGTAGCAGGTTAAGGGATAGTAGCCAACGAATATGGAGTCGAGAGGTGCTGGAACGAAATCAAAGACTGTATCCAAAAAGCTGCTAAAGAATCTTATGGAAAGAGAGAAACGAACACAAATGCAGTAAGAAACAATAAACCGTGGGTCTATCGAGAAGCACTTGCAGAAATAAATAGGAAAAGTTATTTGACATATAAAAGCTCCATAATACAGGAGCAACCTACCACTTACGTAGAAACCAGAAATAGAGTTAACGCCAGAATAAAAGCAATCAAATCTGAACATTGAATTAAATTTACAAGTGACATCGAATATGATATGTACAGTGTACAAAGGAGCGTGTGAGAGGATGCTGAAAAATAGAAAAAGTTTCATCAGGTGAAAATTCATAGGTAAAGGCTCAATTAAAAAAAAAAAATGATGGCATTATTAATAACTACGAGTATCTACTACTCAGTATATATCGCCACTACACCAAACACTTTATGTTTGCACTCGACGCGCGTTTCGCTAACCATGTTAGCTTTATCAGCTTCAATCATCGCTCCTGATGAAGCTAACGTGGTTAGCGAAACGCGCGTCGAATGCAAAAATAAAGTGTTTGGTATAGTGGTGATATATACTGAGTAGTATCATTGTGCCAAAGATTTCACATTCCCAACTTAGTACGAGTATCTATATAAGTACTGCATCCTCAATTAATAAGTTTAAATAAATAAATTTTTTGTACCTTTTTTAAAATAAATGAGAAGAATGTTTGTGGATTTTTTGCATTCTACTTGACTAAATAACATACAAATATAATTAACATATTTATATGTGACTTAATCATAGAAGAAGTTCGTTTAACACGTAAGCTGAAAAGCGATGTTATATAGTTTTTCTGGGGCAATATCGAGTCTATCTTTCTTATTATTCCTCGGAAGAGGTTCATTTTTGTTTTAACAAGTAGCTATGAACCTACAAGTTTTAATCCCTCTGATCACTTCTTCGCCGGAAATATGGAAAATCATCTTTCCAACTTTCTAGCTGCACCTCGAAACGCTATCATTCCCATACCCTTGTATCGCGTCGCTAATGGCACACCGTCACAGGCAGTTCTCTATAAAAAATCGTGATATGTGAGAAGCAGTACCCGTCGATCTTCTGACTTTAAGCAGACCAGCAAAATAAGAGATGATTAGTCACAGTGACAGCCAAACAGTCGACCCGATCCAACGTGACCGGCCATTGTATCCCGTTATCAGAGGTAAACTATAGACTTATAGGCTTTTAGCTTATAGCTTTTTTGCAAAATTCGACTTTACTCATCAATACAGCCTCCTTTGAGAGCGATACAATCAGTCCAACGCTTTTCTAACATTACTATACCTTTTTTGTAGAAGGATTTGTCTTTGCCTTTAAAATAGGCCTCAGATTCGGCTACAGCTTCTTCATTGGGGCCAAATCTCTTTCCCGCGAGCATTTTTTTGACTTCTGCGATTAGGTAATAGTCGCCTAGGGCCAAATCAGGAGAATACGGTGGATGAGGAAGCAATTCGAGCTTCAATTCATGCAATTTTGCCATCGTAACGATTAACATGTGACACGGTGCATTTCCTTGATGGGGGCACATTTTTCTTGTTCATTTGGGGCCATTTCTTTGTGATTTCTGCCTTCAAATGCACCAATAACTTTATATAATATTCGCTACTGTTGGTTTTTCCCTTCTCAGCATAGTCGATGAAAATTATTCCATGCGCATCTCAAAGTACAGAGGCCAAAACCTTCCCAACCGACTGTTGTGTCTTTGATCGCTTCCAGCGGCATTCACCGACTGCTGTCCATTCCGCTGACTGCCGATTTGATTCCGGTATGTAGTGGTGGATCCATATTTTATCCATTGCCACACACGCTGTACCCATTTATGTCCAATATGACCAACACATTCTTTTGATATCTTTAGGGTGTCGGCTATCTCCCGCGTTTTCACTTTATCGTCATCCAAAACAATTTTGTGGATTTTTTTTATATTTTCCGATATAACCACCTCATTTGGGCATCTAAAGCGTTCAGCATCATTTGTATCTATACGACCGGGTTTAAATTCAGCATACCAGTAAATGATGAGTGATTTTCCGGAGGCTGAGTTGCCGTAATACTTATTAAGCTATTGCTTTGCTTGAACGGTATTTTTCCCAACAAAAAGCGTGTTTAATCAGCACAAGAAATTCGATTTTTTCCATTGTTTTTAAAATATAAAAAGAATCATCCCTTAAGGTAAGGAGACAGAGAGAGCATTATGTTAGAGAAAGTATAATGAATGTAGCAACATAGCTTCTCGCTTGCTTCCCGCCGCACATTGGGACCGAATGCCGAAAAGGTGGCCATAAGTCCCTAAAATGAATGTTCGATTGAGGGACTTTTCAGGCTCTAGGTATGTGGGTTGGTACCTGCGCTAGTCGAAACGACCGGTTATAGTAATCAAGTGTGCACACGTCGCTCTTGACACCTATTGTTAGAGCCTCGAGCAGGTCAGATTCTGAGCTTGTTCTGTTTGAGTTAGACAGGCAGATTCAATTGCGCTCAAATGTTTTGTATTTGAAGTTAATTTAATTTCGTGAAATTGATTCTCTGAATAAAAGTGAGTACATTTAAACGATATGAATCGATCACAATAAAATTTGAATATCATTTAATTATTGTGACGTTTAAAATATCACTTTTTTAGAACTTTTAGTTTCAAACATCAAAATTAAAATATATATAAGTTAAAAGTCCAACGACATCCCACTGTCAAACCAATTTTATCGTGTTTTCTAACTATTTTTTAATAATATAGAAGCAAAATCAGCTGCCCGCACTTGCACATTTTTTTTAAATAAATTTTATGTTAAAAAGTATGAATAATGTTATATCTATCTTTATAATACATAATACTTAAATCCGTGTTAATTGTCATTTAACACTAGTTAACTGAAACATTTTGTTTTTCACATTTTTAATTTCAGATCCTTTCAGCGACATCGAAAAGCCCTATAGTCGAAATTTCATGAAAATATGACAAAAATTGTCATTTTTGTCCGCATATCGGATCCGCCATTTTATTTTTCACATTTTTAATTTCAGATTCTTCATCAGCAACCTCGAAGAGCCCTACAGTCGAAATTTGATGAAAATATGACAATTTTTATCAATTTTGTCCGCTATATTGGAGCCGCCATTTTGTTATTTACATTTTTTATATCAGATTCTTAATCAGCGACCTCAAAAAACCAGATATGCAAATTTTCATATAATTCGACACCTTCATATTTTGGCCACCTTTTCGGGTTTTGGTCCCAATGTGCGCCGCACGCAATCACTGTGTTATTGCATTGCATATCTTAGTCCAGGAGCTCACGACCAAATTGCGACCTCATCGAAGATGGCAGATAATAGTATCACTTTGTTAATTATACCCCCTTAGTCCCTTCAGGTAGTTTGAATCCTCAAGTCTGGTTTCTCTTCCTGAAAATACGCTTTAAAGCTGCAAGAAAATGTTGGTGGATGAGCCAAAAGCTGGGTAGCAAGTATTTTGAATATAGCTTCATTTCTGTGAAATATAACTGAAAAATAAATATCTGCCAGGGATATTGGGTTAATCCAAAATTATAACGGTCCAAAGTTGCAGAAAAATTGACACACCTGGACCCATAGATGAGCGAATGAAATTTATTTTAATATGTCCGTTGAGGTTTGTTGATACTAAAAATAACATAACAACTGCATTGGGTCTGGTTCTTTATTAAAATAAATTACATTTTTTGATGCAATAACGCATAATTATTTTTGAAACGCGCGCGCCTGTCCTGTAACGCGCGCGCCTCTCCTGTAATGCGCGCCCCTGTCCTGTAATTTGTTTTTCTCTCAAATACTATACAGATGCGCCAGTGTCTCGAGAGACGCTCAAATCACCATTGAAACCAAAATATAATTATTTAATTTGCAGTGCAAATTCGCTCTAAATTTTTTTTATATTTAACCTTTAAATTTTGTTTATATTTATTATTTCAAATTTTTACTCAAAAGCCCCAAAACGTCTTTTAATATGTAATTACGAAAATTTAAAAGAAATCTTTTACAGCACATTTGAAATTTTTGATTTTTAAGATGACAGATAAGAAGAAGAAACCTCAAGAACTAAAATTTTAAACATTTGAAACGTGCCATAATTTTTGTCGCATTCGGTTAATGCCATTACAACAATGACCGAATACTCCATCAGCCACCTCGAGTTTCACTGTGTTCTTTTTAAACTTTGAGCGTTGCGGCTCCACTCTAGTGTACGTCATGTTTTTTTTGGGTCGCAGAATCCAATCTGCAATTAGTTTTTTGAAAAAAAAATGATTTATTAATTGTTATTAACAATTTTTTAAGCAATTATCTAAAAAAAGGAATTTGATATAATTTATTTTTATAATATCGAAACCTAAGTTTATTAAGCGCTTCACCCAAATTTTTTTAGACGTATCTCACTGAATACGAATTCAAAGTCTATTTTTGCAAAAACTTAACCTCTTATTGTTATAAACAATTTATTATAAACAATTATGCTAATAAACAGAATTTCATAGAATTTATCTCCATAACAGCAATATCTAAGCTTCTTACGAGCTCTACCCAAGTTTTGTAGATAAATTTTTTGATCTGCTGCCTGAATTTCTAATCCATTTTTCGAATTTATTAAAATTAAGAGCTAATCAGTTTATTTATATGCAATTAAATAAAAACATTTATGTTAAATTCCCAAAGAAAAATTCTAATAAATTGTCAGTAATAACAAAATAATTGAGTTTTTGAAAAGATGAACAGATAATTTAAATTTAGCTAGTTATGTAATATTATATTAAGATATAGAAAAAAATATATTTGTAACAAAAATCAATAAATTTTTATCAAAAATGGATTAGAGATTCGACTTTAACATGTCAAAAAATATATAAACTCATGCATCACAGCTAGGTAACGCAAATAGGAAAAATCAGTTTGTTTATAACTTAAGCTTTCCATTAAAAATACAAAACTTCTTCTGATAAAAACAGGGGCTGGACTTCATGGCACATATTCGGGATTTCACCTCGTATTACAGTATTCAAACACTAGTTCATTTATCTGCCGCTCTCGAATGAGTTCAAGTGGGTTCAAAAACTCTACAGGTTCAAAAATTCGTAGAAATTCAATGAACCAAGATCTATGGCAAATAATATTTTTCACTTCTTTTTAGGTCCTAAACTAACTATATCTCGAATATCTGCCACTCAGCGATGAGTTCATTTTTTGAGCCCATTTTTTAACGTTTACTACCACAGGTATCGATCTCCGTGACAGATATTAAGGCTACAGTATCCTCATAACATATAAAACTGCCACTCTGCGATTGGTTCACCTACCGTCAATTTTCAACTTCCCCCTCCATAGCCACGGTAGGAACCGGAATTTGGATCTATAAGTTGTAGTTTTTGGTTCGGTTTGTCACATTTAATAAGTGATGCCGCTCTTCGATAACTTCAAAATCTTGGTTATGAGCTCTCGGACTATATATGATTCAAAATTTGAAAGAACGCCTGCGTCCGCGCGAGCAGTCTTCTTTAAGCTACGTTGCCACAGCGAAATTTCATTTCATAAAATTCAATAAAAAGTAATATTTATCTAATATTTTTGCAACAACTAGTTGGCCTGCCTTCATATTATAATAAACGATAGAAAAGTATTTTTTTTATGTATATATAATTGTTTACGACTTTTTACTTTTTAATGCACATACGACAACAAAATTTGTAAAAAACGCGTGCTTTTGATCGAAGAAAAAGTATGGATTCCTATCTTTCAAGTGTTAAATATCTGAAACTTTTACAATTAATTATGGCAATATGGCGTGGTAAACCATCTTTATATCGAAGCCGTAAATGTATGATGCTAAAATTTATTATTTCTCAAAATTTCAAGCAAAACTACTTTTAACAGTTACTCGTAAGAAATACCTTAAACCACTGTAACTTGTAAAATAATAGTCGAACTGTCATGAAATTTTGACACGTATCGTTTGGAGGTTGGTAGTTCCTAAAAATTATATGGATCTTTTGAAAAGGGCGACATCTATGTGTCACACCAAAAATTTTTCAGCCTACGAGTTACTCCTGTAATAATATTACAACCAGAAATACTCCGCAAACGGGAACGACTAATTTGTATAAGAGGTATAAAAATGCAATTTATTGTTTCTTTGAAATAAAAAATAGCATTCGTTCTTTTTGTTAACCCCTTCTATCATCGAACGATTCGAACGATTGTCCTTACATGGAGTTTAAAATAAAAGATCAAAATACTAAATAGGAAAGAACTGAAACAGGTATTTTTGCAATATTATTATTTTTATTAGAGTATATATATCCATTTAGAACATCAAACTAATACTATCTACTAAAATTTTGTTACATATTAAGCTTGTTGTATGTGGTGGGTAAAAACAGTTATTTCTTTAAGTTATAGAATGCATTTGCGGCAGTAAAGAAAAATTTCCAAAGCTACAAAAGACAAAACTTATTAACAATTAATAGAAATGTATAACTATTATTAAAAAATAGTAAAAAAATAACTGAGATTCAGCTGTAGTGGTTCCATGAAGTTATTTATACTTTGTGAATGAAAAAAGTCTTATAGTTTCCGACCAAATTCAGTTAATAAAATAGTTTATGTTAGAAGACCTAAACAGATAAGGCAACATACGTTACTGATAACGTTTTTTATTTATTTTAGATTTGGCTTCCAAAACAAAAAAAAAATATATTATTTAAACTAGAGGTTGTTCAGTGGATTTCGGGTAACAGTTTTAATATTAAAATGAGTATAGAGAACAAGTTTAATTTTTAATTTTTCGCAGGAAAATTAAATTGAAATTGATGTTTAAAAAATAGCAGTTTATTGAAGCACCTTATTTTAGCTTAAAAATTTGGGTAGATCATAAATTGTTGTTAAATATCCTATACTATATTGAAAACTATGAAAAATATATGTTTGCCCCAGGTCATCGTTTCTATTTACCTACTGGTAAATGTTTGAGGTTTTCGAGTTCTCTTGTAAGAGATAATTGTTTATTACGTTTTTCTTTTGATTAAAGGTGATAAGAAGGGTTTAAGCATTCACCGTTAAATTCACTGAAAGAGTCTAAAACTAGACCTGGTCTTATTTCTATGGAATCTGAAACCTCTAACTCTCCTGTTAACTTTTATATTCGACAATGTAATAGTTTGATAGGAACCTCGATAAATAAAATTTAATTTTTATAATTTAGACATGAATAAAAAAGAATTTTCTGGTCTTATACTGGACAGTTTCGTAACTTTAGTTGACCTACTGGCACTCTTTTTGTTTTAAACCTCGAATTTCCAATAGACCAGTTAGGCAACTAGACCTTTTCAGTCAATTTTAATTTTTAATATGTACCATATAAAATTTATAAGGTATTAATAGGCCAGGAAGCTATATAATAAAAAACTGACTTCGTAATTTTTTGATATATTAGTTGAATTATACTATCATTTTATCCCTAGGCAAATATCTGTTTCTAATATTCCTTGCCGATCAAGGAACAATTTAGAACGTCTTGTTTTTTAGGGTTTTTCAAAGGAAATGATAATATTTTATTATATTAAATGACGGATATGACTCTAGTATCATAGTTTCTTAAACAATATTTAATTTAAATAAATACAAAAACGGACAAAATGAAAATTAATTTATTTTGATAGTAATAGTTACCAATTTATATATGCGGTTTTTATTACTGCTATCTCCGTTTCCCGCCTCTCCAAATCCAGAGCTTTCGGTGCCACCAGTCGCCCTCCTGGAGTTCTCGATTTGCCATGGCTTCGTCGACATCTTTCTACTAACATCTTGCTGGCCTTTCACGTTTTCTCCTCTCTAGTAATGTCTAGTTCCTTATATTTTTTGGCCATGTGTCGTGTCTCCTTCGCTGGAGATGGCCGAACCAGACGAAACGTTTTCCTTCCATGGTGTCCAAAATAGTTTCTTCTATATTCATTATCTAGGACATGTTTTAACTTTGCTGTTTGACTGTTTCGGCTCCAAAAATCTATTTCGACGGCCATCATTCGATTTTTTATCTAGTTTCGTCATTTCCCATGTCTCTGAACCGTAAGTGCAAATACGATTGATTTTGTCCTCCTAGTTATTTTACTATTCCATATTACCGAGCTTAATTACCGAAATATCTTTCTGCCTTGTCTTATTTTGTTAAGTATCTCTTCGCTACTCTTAGCATTGGAGCGAAGCGTAATGTCTAAGTATTAACACCAAGAATAATTTTTAAGCACAGATGTTCCCATGTCAAAGTAACTGATTGTTGTTCCTCTATTGCCATATACTCTGTGTTTTTCAGTTTATTCAAAGCCTAAACTCTCGAAATTCCTCCTTAAGCTTCCTTCGCATGTAACAGGCAATTCTGTTCTTCACTGTCAGTAAATTATTCTTCGGTCCTTCGTTTTAGGACTCTTCCATAGAGACGTGTCATTGAACTCATAACGCTTATGTTCTGGTAGTTTTTGCAGTCGTGCCTCTCCCCTCTCTTGTATATTCAGCTGATACTGGCTTTTTTTTCCATTCGTCAGGCGAATCCTGACCTTTTGAACATTTAGCTAATATATCAATCATTCCGTCAGGCGCTGCTTAAACTAGTTCAATATTTATATCACCTGGACCGGGAGTCTTTCCATTTTACATGTATTTAAGGGCATTTGTGTCTAGGTCTTACACAATTCTCATGGAGATCTTATATGAATTCTGCTTGGTCTTCTATTAATAGATTCTCGTAATACTGCTTCCACTCTTTGATGCTGATCTGACTTATTCCAGCTGTATTTCTATTAATAATTCCCATTTCTCTTTTGATTTTCCAGGCCTTGTTTACCCTGGTATTTCCCATGCAGTTTTTACATCATCGTATGTTCTTCATTTTTTGCTTGAAGTGCAGCATCCTGTCCTTTTCTTCTTTTTGTTTTATAAATACTTCCTGGCTCTCCCATTTGCAACCATTTCTCATATGCCTGTTTCTTGGCTACAACTAGAGGTTCCAAGCTTACATTCCACCATGACTTGCTTTTATCCTTTGTACATAAGCTAAACAATTTACGATATGTAAAAGTCTATGTTTAAATATTTTTACAGGCTAGTCATTGTGATGAAATATGAAAAAAAATTAAACTTAGATTGTCTTTCTTGTAACACTGTATGATAGATTAGTGGATATTATTCTGGAAATATACTTTACATTTAACTAAGCATTCTCATATGCTTATTTTATTTAATAATCTTGCAATAGTTTTAAACAAAATGAAATCCTTTTTATTCAATAAATTTTAAAGATACTAAGAGACAAGCACATTAAACTGTATAATATACAAGAGTCACATTTGGTTCCTAGTTCAGATCCTAATTATTATTGATGAGTGTTATTTAAGAAAAATTTCCCAGTGTTTGTGAAGACGCGTAATATATTAAATTCTGTTGTTTACTTAGCTGATCCAACTATTTATTGAGCTAAGCAAGTAAGTGTATATATATATATATATATATATATATATATATATATATATATATATATATATGTATATATATATATATATATATATATATATATATATATATATATATAAATATATATATATATATATATATATATATATATATATATATATATATATATATATATATACACATATATATATATATATATATATATATATATATATATATATATATATATATATGTATATATATATATATATATATATATATATTTATATATATATATATATATATATATATATATATATATACATATATATATATATATATATATATATATATATATATATATATATATATATATATATACATATATATATATATATATATATATATATATATATGTATATATATATATATATATATATAAATATATAAATATATATATATATATATATATATATATATATATATATATATATATATATATATACATATATATATATATATATATATATATATATATATATATATATATATATATATATATATATATATATATATATATATATATATATATATATATATATATATATATATATATATATAATATATATATATATATATATATATATATATATATATATATATATATATATACATATATATATATATATATATATATATATATATATATATATATATATATATATATATACATATATATATATATATATATATATATATATATATATATATATATATATACTTACTTGCTTAGCTCAATAAACAGTTGGATCAGCTAAGTAAACAACAGAATTTAATATATTACGAGTCTTCACAAACATGGGAAATTTTTCTTAAATAACACTCATCAATAATAATTAGGATCTGAACTAGGAACCAAATGTGACTCATGTATATTATACAGTTTAATGTGCTTGTCTCTTAGTATCTTTAAAATTTATTGAATAAAAAAGGATTTAATTTTGTTTAAAACTATTGCAAGATTATTAAATAAAATAAGCATATGAGAATGCTTAGTTGAATGTAAAGTATATTGCCAGAGTAATATCCACTAAGTTTAATTTTTTTTCATATTTCATCACAATGACTACCCTGTAAAAATATTTAAACATAGACTTTTACATATCGTAAACTGTTTAGCTTTTGTACAAAGGATAAAAGCAAGTCATAGTGGAATGTAAGCTTGGAACCTCTAGTTGCAGCCAAAAAGAGGCATATGAGGAATGGTTGCAAATGGGAGAGCCAGGAAGTATTTATAAACCAAAAAGAAGAAAAGGACAGGATGCTGCACTTCAAGCAAAAAATGAAGAACATACGATAATGTAAAAACTGCATGAGAAATACCAGAGTAAACAAGGCCTGAAAAATCAAAAGGGAAATGAGAATTATTAATAGAGATACAGCTGGAATAAGTCAGATCAACATCAAAGAGTGGAAGCAGTATTACGAGAATCTATTAATAGAAGACCAAGCAGAATTCATATAAGATCTCCATCAGAATTGTGTAAGTACCTAGACACAAATGCCCTTAAATACATGAAAAATGGGAAGTCTCCCGGTCCAGGTGATATAAATATTGAACTAGTTTAAGCAGCGCCTGACGGAATGATTGATATATTAGCCATAATATTTGCTAAATGTTCGAAAGGTCAGGATTCGCCTGACGAATGGAAAAAAAGCCAGTATCAGCTGAATATACAAGAGAAGGGAAAGGCACGACTGCAAAAACTACCAGAACATAAGCGTTATGAGTTCAATGACACATCTCTATGGAAGAGTCCTAAAACGAAGGACCGAAGAACAATTTACTGACAGGGAAGAAAAGAATTGCCTGTTAAATGCGAAGGAAGCTTAGGGAGGAATTTCGAGAGTTTAGGCTTTGAATAAACTGAAAAATACAGAATATATGGCAATAGAGGAATAACAATCAGTTACTTTGACATGGGAACATCTGTGCTTAAAAATTATTTTTGGCGTTAATACTTAGTCATTACGCTTTGCTCCAATGCTAAGAGTAGCGAAGAGATACTTAACAAAATAAGACAAGGCAGAAAGATATTTCGGTAATTAAGCTCGGTAATATGGAACAGTAAAATAACTAGGAGGACAAAATCAATCGTATTTGCACTTACGGTTCAGAGACATGGGAAATGACGAAACTAGATAAAAATCGAATGATGGCAGTCGAAATGGATTTTTGGAGCCGAAACAGTCAAACAGCAAGGTTAAAACATGTCCCAGATAACGAATATAGAAGAAACTATTTTGGACACCATGGAAGGGAAACGTTTCGTCTGGTTCGGCCATCTCCAGCGAAGGAAACACGACACATGGCCAAAAAATATAAGGAACTAGACATCACTAGAGAGGAGAAAACGTGAAAGGCTAGCAAGATGTTGGTAGAAAGATGATGTCGAGAACTCCAGGAGGGCGACTGGTGGCAAAATAAATTAATTTTTCATTTTGTCCGTTTTTGTATTTATTTAAATTAAATATTGTTTAAGAAACTATGATACTAGAGTCATATCTGTCATTTAATATAATAAAATGTTATCATTTCCTTTGAAAAACCCTAAAAAACAAGACGTTCTAAATTGTTCCTTGATCGGCAAGGAATATTTGGAACAGATATTTGCCTAGGGATAAAATGATAGTATAATTCAACTACTATATCAAAAAATTACGAAGTCAGTTTTTATTATATAGCTTCCTGGCCTATTAATACCTTATAAATTTTATATGGTACATATTAAAAATTAAAATTGACTGAAAAGGTCTAGTTGCCTAACTGGTCTATTGGAAATTCGAGGTTTAAAACAAAAAGAGTGCCAGTAGGTCAACTAAACTTACGAAACTATAAAAATGCAATTTTATTTACTGGACAGTTAGAGAGAGTTAGAGGTTTCAGATTCCATAGAAATAGGACTAGGTCTAGTTTTAGACTCTTTGAGTGAATTTAACGGTGAATGCTTAAACCTTTCTTATCATCTTTAATCAAAAGAAAAACGTAATAAACAATTATCTCTTACAAGAGGACTCGAAAACCTCAAACATTTACCAGTAGGTAAATAGAAACGATGACCGGGGGCAAACATATATTTTTCATAGTTTTCAATATAGTATAGGACATTTAACAACAATTTATGATCTACCCAAATATTTAAGCTAAAATAAGGAGCTTCAATAAACGGCTATTTTTTAAACTCCAATTTCAATTTAATTTTCCTGCGAAAAATTAAAAATTAAACTTATACTCTATACTCATTTTAATATTAAACCTGTTACCCGAAATCCACTGAACAACCTTTAGTTTAAATAATATTTTTTTTTTGTTTATATATATATATATATATATATATATATATATATATATATCCATAAATTTATATATATACATATATATATATATATATATATATATATATATATATATATATATATACATAAATTTATATATATATATATATATATATATATATATATATATATATATATATATATATATATATATATATATATATAAAATAAGTTAACAGGTAATAAATACGAACTGTACTTAATTACTTTAAAAATTAAATAAAATGTATACACTGAAACAACGAGAAATGTTTGGCATTTGAATTAGTAGTAAAATATTTTCTTAATGTAAGTAATAAAAAATTAAATAAAACTTACTCCTAGATAATATTCTAAATTCAGA